>DWMZ01003037.1:0-13282 GCA_018249855.1 Eueides tales michaeli | reverse complement strand
AGAAAAATATGTAAAAAATATTTTCAAGTATAAACAAATTGAAACACAAATCAACTAAACATTTCGATACTTTTAGGAAACGGTTAATTTTTATACATTTTCAAAATAAAAAATATATAAATAAGTATTTCTCTTTCTTAATTCTGAATTAACATTTTAAAAAATACGACACAAATCAACAAACACAAAACATTCCCACACTTGTTTAGGGGGGGCTTTATATAAGAAAAGCAAATAAAAGTGTAAACGCAGATGCTCAAGTAATTACTTAGATACAGTGTTTATTAATAACCGTCGTTCGCTGCTAAATAACAATATGGGGTACAATGAATGAATCGACGCGAGTACGACGCGTTATAAAATATGTTTTAGGCCGTCTTATCATAAATGAGGTGGTTGTGGATTCGATTCTCATTCGAGGGATTTTTTTTCATTTATTCGCTTAAGGTATAAAACGTGGGCTTAGACATAGAGTTCCGACACTCAACACGATGTCTAGAAAAACGGTTTGCGAGCAATGGAAAGACTTAAAACTAAATTACCTATGCGCAAAAAAAAAACTGGTAGATTATGAATTCGAAGCTATACTTTTATGTTACAAATTATTAAATAAACTAGCGGTCCACTTTGCACTCCTGAAAGATACGATCATTTATATATTTAACAGGCCATAGGCCGGTTATTTTAGTAAGGTTATTATTATAAGCATTGTTATTTTCTAAATAAATGATATTTAAAATCTTGTGAGACACCATTGTAAACCAAAGCGAAAAAATAAAAATAAGTCATATCACGACACGGCACCCTTATTTCCTCTCCCTAAACCCCAAAAAAAACCCCATGAAAATACTACAAAAACGCAAGTGCAAAATGACACATCACTCAATTCAGTTCAACTAATTTAATCACGTTCACTTTATCAAGTAATTCGCTAACAGCGGCAGGTGCGAGGGTTGCCGAGACCCAGACACCTGCTATCGACACTTTGTTTTATGTGTACGTCCTCCCGTTTCCCGTTTCTCAAATCAGAGGTTTGTTAAGGGGGACAGTATTGATTTTACAACTTCAGCAATAAAACTGTGATGATTTAACTGAATGAATACCCGTTTGACAGTGACTGGGTGGTCGTTAAACTGGTTCTTATATAAGTTTTTCTTTCAGCTTCACGCTGTATCGCGCTCGCTCGTGGTATCAAAGGCAAAGGGAACTTGGGATCCTAATATTAAGGCACTTTGATTCGTTCCCAATTTTTGTCGAATTTCAGCAAAGAAATGTAAATATAAAATATTTGACTTTCTCCAATGGGGGTCAAACATTCAAAACTGTCGCGTTTACAGTCACACGCTTGTGATTTTGCCCCCGACAGGACGGCAGGGATGAGAGAACTGAGTATCGAATCTTAATTTATAACACCACCCTAGATAACGTCGTTTTACTTATAGGTACATATATCACAATACAGATCCTTGTAACGCAGACGTTCAAACGTATATATTTGTTATTAATAATTAAACTAGAGAGTTGTGGTTAAAACGCATCTTTTACGAAAATATATTTTGTATCGGATATACCAATTATCGAGGAATAATATCAGCGTTGCATCGGGGGCCCGATTGTATTGTATAAACACACAGCTCGCATCATTTCACATTCCTATACTTGACCTCAAGGGCATAGACGGAGTTTAAGGTATCACGTTGTATTTCGCACATACAAGGATAGGCAGTGGGAATTTGGGAACCCAAAAATTAATACATTTCTTTTTTCATTCTCATTAAGACATTTCTATTCCATTTCTAACTTCGCGTCAATTTAGGATATTTTTTTTTGCTTCACGCTGTATGGCGCATAAGGCAGGGTAGGCAGAGGGAACCGGGAACGTAGTGTAAAGACACTCCGTTCCACCTCCGTTCCCCACTTTTCGCCGAATTTGAGGCATTGCGTGTTGATTGGCGGAACTCAACGCCGCGCTTTGCCTTATTACTTATAACGCTTTTATTACCAGAACGAGGAATCATTCAAAACAAAATAAAAAATCAACAATATATTAAAAAAAAAACACTAAACCAACAATATAACGGTAACGTTACCGTTTCATAAACGCTCATCCGCAGGTGGGTCGCGAGCGCGTCTCGTGGGGGACACGCGGCGTGCAATCACGATAACACATCGTAATGAATGTGGTAATTTGATGACCTTTGAATCGGTGTATCAAAGTTAAAAGGTTAGTGACGCTTTGGCGGCTCAAATTTAGAGACAGCTTAGTATGGTTAGATAGTAGTCAAGAGGAATAGTGTTTTTTTCTGAGATATTACGTGTTGAGTGGAAACGTTTAACACCGCGTGTTGTCTAATAAGGCAGGATAATAAAGAAATATAGTTTCATTTGGGTCAAATTAAGTTCAATGACAGGCCTTAATGGTCAATCGTGGCGCATAGGCACAAGCGTGCGATGTAAACGCGACGGGCTATGGATTCGATTCCCCTCAAGAAAATAATATATTAAATCTCTTGATTTTAGTAACTGAGCAAAGTGCAGCGTTGAGCTCCGCCTTAACACGTAATTCCTTAAATTCTTCGGAAAGAGGGGACGATAACAGAGTATCTTAACACTTCTGAGTTCCCTTTACCTATCCTACAATATGTAGCGCGTGAAGCTATTTTAGCTATACATATAGTGTTTAAACACCGTTTTGTACTTTTAAACTGTACTTCTTATACAATATATATATATATATATATATATATATATATATATATATATATATATATATATATATATATATATATATATATATATATATATATATATAAGCGAAATATAATTTCAAATGCACTCGTTCAATGCAGATGACAACGTCTGATATACAACATTTTATCCTTATCTCAGTCCCTGTATCTCCTTATCGCTGTTTATTTTAAAGCTAGTATGTTGGAGAGACTACCGGATATGGTATAATAATAAACATTGATATGCGCTACCAAAATTCCCATAGCATTATCTTATAATAATAGAAAAAAGCTTATAAAGCAATAATATACATACTATACAACTTTTTTAGGCTAAAACGAGTCTTAAAGAGATAGACAGAAAAAAATGTATTTTTTTCGTGGAGCTATTGCATTTTATACTTCTTTCTTGTTTCCAGAGTAAGTTCACTCTTTTAAGTGTCAAAGATTGCAGAAAATCTACTCACTATTAAAACGAGCAATCTCAAAATAATCTAGAATTAAGTAATGAATCTCAAGAATCTCAAGTAGTAGATAGTATATTAAGTAAAAAAAACAAGCTTTTTGTTGATAATTTACATATCAAACCACATTATTTACCTTTTATAGATATCAAATGTCAAAAGTTAAATAGAGCAGGAAAACGTTTCATACGTTTTTTTCTTTAAATACATATTTTTTTTATTGTAAGTGTTTAAAAAGTAGTAGTTTTTTTCAGCTTCATTCTGTATCCCGCATATAGCAGAGTAGACAGAACGAACTTGGGAACCTAGTGTTAAGCCACTCCATTCAAAGCAAAGAAAAGAAAATATTGAATATTTTTCTTCGTCGTATGGAAATCGAGACCCACAATATATAGTGTTAACAGTAACACTCATCTGCCCTTGCGCCACGACAACCTCAAATAAACAACTGTAAGTTGACTTTTTTTTCCCAATAAAAAAGAAAACCAAATAAACCGAAACCAAAATATATGAGCATTCAGTATCACAACGCGTACACGTACACAACGTAACCCCAAACGAGCTTTTAATGTCGGCCGTTGTTCGTGAGCTTTAATTTTAACCCTTGGTGGCTTGACATTTAATGAAACGCAACATACTAAAGTAAAACAAACAAATATGTTATAGACTAGCTACTTGCTCGCGGCTTCGTTCGTCATTAGTTTCGTGTCTATATATATAATATTTAAGACAGTATCTGAACATTTAAACCTAAAAATTCAGTGAAAATTTGTAGCAATTTTGTCCAACTAAGAATGTAATCAAAATTAACATAACTTTTATATTTACAAACCGATTGAATTCAAACTAATACTATATGTAGAGGGAAACGTGCTAAAATTTCATAGTAAAAATTCAATTTAAATTTGATCAGCCGTTACTGAGATAAGCTCGTATAAATGCACAGTCAAACAGATAACCAAACAAAAAATTTGAGCCATTGTTATGGGCCTTATTACATTAAAGTTCTCGATAAGATTGTTAAAATAGATCTTCCATGTACAGTCATATAATAGAAGCATAGACTAGTTTTTAACTGCGGCTTCGTCCGCTGAGTCAAATGGACTATTACTACAATGGTAGGCACTAAATATTACATTAAAACTATTAACGTAATTTAATATAACTTGATAGCCTTCTTCGAAAATGGACATGACAAGATATTTTTAATTTGAACTAGTAGTTTCTGTAATTAGCACATTAACTATACATTTTTTTAATCTTTACTTTATATTTCGCACTTAGCAGGGTAGACAGTGGGAAATTGGAAATCTAGTGTTAAGACACTGAGTTCGTTCTCCATTTTTCGCTAAATTCTTTAGGGCGTTCAGTGACGGAGTTAAACGCCGCGCTTTGCCTTGTGTTACCACTAAACAATATCTCTGAGTGGGAATAGAACCCATAACCCATTGTGTGTCCACAATCAATGCGTTGCATGTGTTCCTGTGTTATGACGGAACGACCCAGTTATTAACTAATTTTATTAACGCTAAATCTTGCGAGGAACTCCTCCACGCAGGGTACTTTTTTAATAACCTATTAGATTTAAGCTTCACGCTGTATCACGCACATGACAACCAGAGAATGGTTAACCAGAGAAAATTTGGGAACCTAGTGTCAATACAAGGCTCCGTTACCCACTTCCCGCGGTATACGTACATAATATAATATATAAACAATAAACAACATTCATAGAATAGTCTAATAACGTCATATAATGTTTGTTACAATAAGGAAATGTAACAGGAAACAGTATGTACTGGATAGGCGTGCGTACGCTTATAACAAAGCAAGGGAGACATATATATACATATACACACGTGAATACAATCATACATGTTGTATGGTTATAGACTAGCGATCCTTCCTGGCTTTGCATGAATAATGTTTTCTTATCTAACATAATTTGAATTTACTACTCCTTCACCACGGACTACTGTAGTGTTCGAAACATCGCGTTTCCAAAGATGAATAAAAATCAATATGTATACGCGATTAATCCGATCAAATTTGTTTCATTAAAATAATCTTAATTTTTTATTACAATAGTGAGATATATCCTTCACGCTGTATCCGGTACATGGCAGTATGGGTGGAGGGAACTTGGGAACCCAGTGTCGAGACCCTTTGTTCTCATTAAGACACTCCATCCCTCAAGTATATATATATATATATATATATATATATATATATATTTAGGAGAAGCCAAAAATGCTATATTAATTTTTATTTTAATAGTATTTTCTGATTTTCGCGATTATTACACATTTTAAATGAAACAATTTTAACCGGATTAATCGCGTATGGATTTTAAACATTTTGAGAAACCCGACGTCTCTAACACTTTATAGTAGTCCGTGGTCACGGGTAGACTGAGGTGGCATTCATCTGTTAGTTGACATAATTATTATATCAAACTACCGCCAACGATTCCTTAATTGCAGTGTGCAGGTGTTTATAAACTTGACTGTGATTGTGGCCTATCATATAAAAGGTCAAACAAAGAGAAGCATCGGTGTAAGGGTGAAGGAACACATTTTCGATGTCAAGAATGGGCTTGTATCAATATCAGCAGTGTGTGAGCATACAGCGAACAAGCCCAACCATTACATCAGGTTTGATAAACCCCATATATTCGCTAGGTAGAATATATATATCCCTAGAATAATCTGCGAGTCTATTGAAATATAAAAACATCCTAATTTCAATAGAGAAAATGGTTGGAAACTTTCTACCACCTGGGACCCACTCTTAAAAATTTAAAATCTCAAACACACAACACCAGAGGACCAGATACAGTAAGCTCATTGCAACTCCAAGAATCCAGAGCAGTACGCGAGGCAATTAAGAAACTGTTGGCGGTAGTTTGATATAAGAATTATGTCAACTGACAGACGAATGCCACCTCAGTCTACACGTGACCACGGCCGCTGTAAAGTGTTCGAGACGTCGGATTTCTAAAAATGTTTAAAACCAATACACGCGATTAATCCGGTTAAAATTGTTTAATTTAAAATCTTTTTATTTTGTTAATAGATTCACCTGTACACTGCATATAGAAGGGTAGGCAGAGGCAAACTAATATTAATCCACACATATATCCGTTCTTAATTGGCATCTTAATTTTTTGAACATTACATGTCTAAGTGTTGAAACTCAACGCTACAATTTATCGTATTACTAGAGTGTAAAAATGAAAACAACCCAATTCACTAAGTGCAATTATCACATTTGCAGACGCTATGCAACTGCTCCACGGCAAGCTCTATTTGCGATGGACTACAATTTCTCGTCTAATATTGCAGCGAATATTTTAAATGGACATTTCCCCGTTTATGTCTATATATAGAATTAAACTGACATATTTATAGTATAGTTTACATGTCTGCACTATATCCGGACATCCCCAAAGGTATACCTATATGGTTAATAATGACGTTAAAAAATGAATTTTTTTTTCAGCTTCATATTGTAATTTGCACATGTCAGGGTAGGCAGAGGGAATCTGGGTACATAGTATTAATGCACTCTTTATCCACTTAGTCCGTCCGCTTCCGTTCTCTATTTTCCGCCAAATTTGAGACATTGTGTGTTGAGCGGCGGAACCCAACTCAATTCGAGGTAGAGAAATATTTAATATTTTCATTCCTTCGCTTTGGTAACAAGGCGAAGCTCAGTGTTAGCTTCCACCTGAATGGCGGACACGCTATGCCACAAATTCGGCGGAAAGAGCGAAGTATTAATGGGAACTAAGGTTCCCAGGTTCCATCCGCCTACCCCGCTAGATGTATGCACAATATAAAAAAAAAATGTATATCACTACATTTCTGTATGTAAAGATGCGGGAAACGAGTGTTGTAAGTTGTATACATTGTTTTTGTACAAGAAAAGACGAATATTTCACACTTGCCCGCATTTGGTGTCAGATTACACAACCAAGTGTCTAAGTTACAGAATATAAAGCTGTAATAAGCGTGTGTTGTAGGAATTGCGAAATCCTTCCTTAGGGCTCTCCTACACTTCCCAATAACCCTATAAGCTAAATCACTGCGTTATACGCCGCGTAGCTCCAGCTATGCGGTGTTTTAACGGAACTCGACAACGGAGGAGTTTTATATTCCACATTGATTTTTATATCTAAGACAAGAATACAAAATTTCTGCTTCAAAACATAGCAATATGAAGATATTACTGGTTAGTCTTTGCAAAACTTTTCTCTAAAATCGATATAAAGGAACCAAAAAAAAATGTTCATACAACATACCAAAAATAGACAAAGCATCAATATCAATTCACTAATAAATTTAAACACCAAAAGAAAAAAAAAACCAGCAATTCGTTAAAGATTAGATAACGATAGCTAATCTGTTGATATTTATTTTAACTTTATTGCATTTATCCACTATCTGTAAATATAGATTTGTATAGATCCTATTGTATGGGATGGATATAAAACAAATAAATATTTTTCAATAATTTTTTCTACATTTTAAATAAAAGACTTTTAGACGGATTAATCGCGTATATTGACTTTTAAACATTTTTGGAAACCGTCTAAATAGTCCGTGGTTACGGGTTGACTACCCGTGACTATTTAGACGGTTTCCAAAAATATTTAAAAGTCAATATACGAGTACACGATTAATCCGTTTAAAAGTCTTTCATTTAAAATGTGTAACAATCGCGAAAATCAAAGACACTATTTTTCAACATTATTTTATTCTATTTAATTAAGTATAGCTTCACGCTTTATGTCGCTTAGCATTCACATGGAAGACAAAAGACAGTGGAACTCAACGCCGCACTGTCTTACCAGAGTGGGAAAACGAAAATAATGCCCAAGAAAAAAGAAACCACAAGCATCGAGATTACATTAAAAAATTAGAACGATATATGTAGCGAGACTGTCGCGACAGAGCAGTACAGCTTCTGAGTCTTAATTGGGCTGACTAGTTTTATTTTATTACACTAGTAATGAGTAATGCGCGGCGTTGAACTCCGCCTAAGACACACTCAAAAATGAGGAACCAAAAGTAAGGAACGGTGTTAGCACCACCATTTGGCTACGCTTCGTATAAAACGTGCTTATATATTTATTTAGTTTATCTGTATGCGACAGCGAAGAATTAAAAAAAGCATGTCGCGGCACAGAGGCACAAGCCCGCGACTGTAAACTTGACAGCTTATGGGTTCGGTATCAAGTCGAGAAAATGAAAGTGGGGAAACGGAAGTCTTAATAGAGACCAAACGTCTTAACACTAGGTTCCCAAGTTCCCCTTACCCATCCTGCCTTTAAGCTGATCAAAAGTTCAATAATATCAAATCCAAAGCTGCATTCAAATGTATAACCATAACGATATACAACAAGTATATGTGAATTTGGCAACCATTTATTATATAATGTAAATTAGATAATCTCAAATGATAATAATCCAATTACCAATATGCAATGAAGTGCTACATAGTTCAGTATTACTTTATACATTATTATGTATGATTGATACTATACTTTGAGGCCTGTCGTGGAGCAGCGGCACATGCGTGTGACTGTAACCGACAGGTTCTGGGTTCGATCCCCAGCCGAGGAAACGAAATATTTAATATTTTCAATTTAAATATTTAATGTTTCATTTCTTCGCTCTGGTAATAAGGCAAAAGCGCGGCGTTGAGTTCCGCCACTCAACACGCAATGCCTCAAATTCGGCGGAAAGTGGGGAATGGAATTGGAACGGAATGTCTTAACACTAGATTCCCGCGTTCCCTCTGCTTACCCTGGCTCGTGCGGGATACAACGTGAAGAAAAAAAATATATATATACTATACTATAAAGCTGTCGTGACGCAGCGGCACAGTGTAGCTATCTACGGATCAGGGTTCAATTTTCACTAGAAGGAATATATATACCATTACATATCATCGTTCAAATAAGGATATAAGGACACAATTCGAGCCGCGATGGCTTCCGCTAATCTCACTTTCAAGTTTTCAAAATTGGATAATGGAAAACTTTTTTTTATCCGAGTAATAAAGTAAAGGTAAAAAGGAAAAGGAGAACACGGAATCCTTATACGATCACTTTGTTGTCCATAGATTTAGCCCGTTTATCTCGAAATCGACCGACGGTAACAAACAGAAATAATAATGAAAATATTCAAGTCATTGTATTACAGAACATTTCTAAATCAATTTATTTAAAAGACATGAGCATTGTTTTTTTGCTGTATTTTACATGAAATTCGAAAAGGTTATTATTATTACAAACTTTTGGATACTTTCCGATTACCTACGGTTATGAAATTTGATAACAAGTGATAGTATATAGATAAAATTTATAGGTACTTGATAAAAAAAAATACGCAAACATTGCAATTTATATGCAATTTATAACAAACAATATGGATGCATACATCCGCAAACTTACATTTGTCAACTTTTATAACTCACCACCCGTTTACATACAATTCTGAAATTGACACTATACCATCGATTGGCGAGTACGACTCACACTTGACCAGCTTTTTATGTACATCATAATCTATAACTCAATACACGTCGAACACGAATATATGTTAGGTAATATATTTACGCCATATGTAAATTTTACAGAACTTTCTAAAATTCCGTTTTTACTAGACTATTTGTGAATAGAAAGAGCTTAACATGTATAATTCTTGAGGCCTATCTTTGAGAAGGGGCACAAGCGTGTGACTGTAAACGACAAGTTGTGGACTCGATCCCCACTCGAGGAAATTAAATATTTATTTTCATTTCTATACTCTGGTAACAATCCAAAGCACGGCGTTGAGTTTCGCCACTCGACACGCAATGCCTCAAATACAGCGGAGAGTGAGGAACTGAGTGTCTTAACACTAGGTTCCCAAGTTCCCTCTGTCACCCCTGCCATGTGCGGAATATAGCGTGAAGCTAAAAATAAAAGTATAATTTCTGTAAAAAGTTACTCATTAATTCATTGTTTATTAGTCAAATCTCTCCATACGAAATTTAATCCCAAAAAATCACTCCCTCATCTTGGCAAAGTCTCTTAAATTGCTAATCTGATTTTCATAAAACATAACATAGACACTACCACCGCGACGAGCAAGGTTTTTGACTTCACATTCATTCAGGAGCTAAGGTGCCACAGACCGACACATAGACAAACAGACAAACTCATAACACCCATTCTTATGCATCGGCGGTTAGTTAAATAGCAACAATGTGAAATTATTAACATTCGATTTTTTTCCCTATTATATATATTTTATTACATTACATATTATAACCTTCAGTTACAAAATTGAACCAAATATACTTAACCAAATCTTTAACAAAGCTGACAGTGCAAGGCAGTTTCTTTCAGCTTCACGTTACATCCCGCACATAGTTGGGTAGTCAGAGGGCACCTCGTGTTGAGACACTCCATTTCCATTAACACACTTTCGATTCTCATTTTCCACTCAATTTGAAACATTGCCAAGGTTAAATACGAGTATATTATGTAGTTTTAAAAAATAATATTTTTTATTTGTCCTAGTAAATATGTAAATATGTATTATATAAAATCCATCAACTTTAGCAGCATATGGCTAATATTTATTGCGATCTATTTTATTTTGTCTCGTGGCGCAGGGGCACTAGTGTGCGACTGTAAACACGACAGATTGTCAGGTCGGGATCGAACTAGAGGAAATTATTTAATATTTTCTTGTGCTGAACACTTGGTTCCTAAGTTCCCTATGCTTACACAACTACGTGCCGGATACTGTGTGAAGGTGAGAAAATAATATACATTTCATATGAAAGAAATAATATTATACTAAATTTAAAATTGTATAAAAATTTGAACGAAGCAGGATTTGAACCCGCGCCTCTTGGAAACCGTCGAAGTCCAGTCCAAGAGGCGCCAAGAGGGTTCAAATCTTGCTTGGTTCAAATTTTTATACATTTTGAAATTTAATATTTTTCTTTACTAAGTGTGGAATAACACTTTATAAATAATATTATATTTTAGAGATAATATCTTTTAACATGGAAAATGGAGAACAGAGCAAACCACTAGGTTCTCTTCTACCTACCCTACATAATATAGCAAATTTAAATAAATATATAGTATAGTATAATTAAATATTGAACATATAGTGTCTATATATATTTAAATATAAAAACAGATTAATTATGTTATTATAATAGAACAATGAAACTGGTTAGAGTCATGTTGGTCCCAAGGTGTTTTATACATTAGGTTATATAATTATAACAAACATATGACTCTTGGGAGTATAAAGTTAAATAATATGACAGAATTTAATTCATACTAACATTAGAAGTGAAGTGTTAATTTGGTTGATAAATGTAATGTCAGGAACTACTAGTCTACATTGACAAAAAAATTTAAAAGTTATGAAAAGACATTAGTATGTTAAAGCTTATTACCATATTAACGGTTTTATAAATGATAACACACCTTGGGAATAAAATGCTCGTTCCAGGCTATTTCAAATGTATCATTGTCACTTGTGATTATATGATGTAAAGTTTTGATTAAAAAAAAAAGACATGTCCCACTGAGTTTCTTTTGCCAGTTCTTCTCAAGTCTGAGGCAGTAACTTTAGTGAAGTGGTGGTAAATTGTTTGACGTTCAAAAAACGAAGCTTGTAAATTCTTATTTTGAATAAAAATATTTGAATATTTTAATAAAAATCATTTTGTGTTTAAAAGTCAATTTATAGGATATGATTACCTATAATGTAACATTAATAGTTCCAATATTTATACACAAATAATCTATTGAGGTAGTGAGAGACTGGTTGAACTTCTAACACTGGAGTGAGGTCATATAAAACAAATAAGGACCCCTGCAGGAATGGCAAAGACCTTAGTGTTTGACACTTTATTCCCCATAGATTTCCCCCTTAGGAAAACAGCAAGATGCTTAAAACCTGAGGTCAGAATCACCATGGGGCCTTAAAATGAGTTATACACAATTCTTAGTTATTCCAATTGGAATTGGAGTTGGATTTATAAATATAATACAATTCTATTGTAATATAGAACAAAAAGGCTACCTATAACCATAGATATTTTTATGCAGAATACACAGCAAACAAGAATACGGGTCACATGATAATAAATGATCATGGTCACCCATGGCCCCATGTCACACCAGAAAAGCTACAGGTGTGTTCCCGGTCTTTAAGCGAAGTGCAGTAGCCAAAGGCATTACTTAATGCCGTTTTTAAATGCTGGGTGGTAATAGTCCGTTTGAATTTACCTATCTCATTGCTAACAATGTAGCTCTCCCATGTACTTTAGTCACTTCTTACAACACCAGCAATACCAGGGTGATCTTATTCTAAGCTGGAGTCAAACACCATTTATTGTAAAGTATTAAAACAATTTGGAGTAACCCCAACAGCAAACATTAGGTTTCCAAAAATGGATAATACTATATAAATGTGAATTCAAAATGTGTAATAACCACAAAAATCAAAGAAAAAATAAGTTCGATAAATATATGCATTGATTACATTAAGTGTGACTCGCAGGTCTTTTCTACTTTCACTTGTTACTCAGTTAACCTTTTAATTTGTGATAAGGGACATCTGGTTAGAGAAGTTTGTAGAATCTCATTTTACTTTAAAATTAATATTTATAGAACTCAATCACTTCATTATATATTAATAATAATATATTTAATAAATAGTTTCCTCTTATCCAGAATTATTTGTAGGAATAATCTTTGGATAGTGGAAATTTATAAAAATATATTTTATAAAGATATTAAACATCTTAATGGTTAATTAAAAATGGCATTTTAACATTAAATTGTCTAACAGATGTCAAATGTTATACAACAAGACTGAGCAAGAAGAGCAATATGAACCAAATTTATGTAAGGTTATTTTATTGATAAAAAATACACTAAATGTTTTCTTATTTTACTTTATATGGCATTATGCTTAAACACAAGTGACATACATTTAAATATTTCAATATAAAAGATAATTTGAAATCATCACAAGCCAGTATGTTTATTATCAATACTAGCAT
>DWMZ01003036.1:0-13284 GCA_018249855.1 Eueides tales michaeli | reverse complement strand
AACCGATTTCAAATAGGTGACATAATAGTTTATTGTATAGTTACCCTCCTTGCCTCAGATAACCAAAACTACTACTGAATTTTTAATCAATAAGAAAATGTTCTTTAGTTTAAGATATAATTATATAACTCATTAAAAATGTGAGTCATATCGATACGATAAAAAATTGTTAAATATTTGCCAAATAACATACATAAATAAACATGTAAAACTGATAACCTTTTCTTAAGTTGGGTAAATAGAACAATTAATGGTGGTAATACCATCTCTATATTAGCATGGCAGAATACCGCACTATAGAGAAGACAATACGCAAGAACGGTACGAAATATGAAAGCAAATGTTTTATATTCTATATGCTAATGACAAATTAATTTTGCTTCAATTAAACCATATTTCCTTTATATTATATGAATGGAGGCCTGTCGTGGCGCTGCGGCACATGCGTGTGACTGTAACCGACAGGTTGTGGGTTCGATCGTCACAGGAGGAAATAAATTATTTAATATTTTCAATTCAATTATTTGATGTTTTTATTTTGTCGCTCTGTTAACAACGCAAAACACGGCGTTGAGTTCCGCCACTCAACACGCAATCTCTCAAATTCGGCGCAAAGTGGGGAACGGAAATGTAACGAAGTGTCTTAAAACTATGTTCCCAAGTTCCCTATGCCTACCCTGCCAAGTGCGGGATACAGCGTGAAGCTAAGAAAGAGTATGAGTGAGTGAGTATATTTAAGACTAGTATACTCGTGGCCTTGCCCGCATGAACTATGTAAATATTTACTTAATTTAAAAACATTAATGTAATGTATATTAATATAAAGAATGATCGTTTAGTATTAGGGAATACTATTTATTAAATATTTATAAGATTTAAAAAAATTGTCTTTTACACAAAAAATAAATAAAACGTTTTAGAAAAGTAAAAATAAAAGAAAAAGAAGCCCAGAAGAAAAATTAAAAAAAAATATTACTTTTCTAAAATTATTTTTCTTTTTTTAGCGTGGAATAACAGTTTGTAAAAAAATATTGTTATTTTTAAACTATTACTATACATTTACTATTTCTAGATTTCTAGATCGTCTGATAATAATGCAAAGAGTTGCCTTCATAATTTGCAAAAAGGTAACCGAGTATCTCAACATTAGGTTCTCAGGTTCCCTTCACATACCCCACTATGTGCAGGATTATAGCCTTGAGCGTCGATCAATTTAGTTCAATGAAGAACTCCACACAGAAAAAGGGTGATACTACAAAAAAAAACGATTTTTCTTTTCTCTTTCTACATAAGGCTTAATGGAAATTTATAGGAAGAATATAATAAGTATTTAAAAAATATACTTATATAATTTATATATAATATATACCACGAGTAGCCATCAAACATACGATTGTTGATAACATAACGATTGTTGATAAATACTTTTCCTCTACACCATAATGCAGCTTTATTCTACGTAGCAGGGTGTGCAAAGGGAACCCAATTTTAAAACATTGTTCCTCAATTTTCTGAAATATTGCATATTAAACAACATATGTTTTATGAATAAATGAACCAAAATGATTTATTTACCTGAATGAGGATCAAACTTACAATCAACGGATTTACACTCATACAATAGCGGTGAAAAATATATGGTCTCCAAAGAAAATAATTTTAACAGAGCCGACCACCCGGCTTAGCATCAGAAAACAAAAGATATACAAATTCCACTTAAAATTATTAATTTTAATACTATCTATTACAAGAGGTGACTGTAAAAACTACAACATCATTTGTTTTTACGAGACGTTGACATTAAAATTAATATTCATATAATAAACCGTATATTGCACACAATAATGTTTTAACTATATATTAACTTAAGTAGTAAGAATAATAATTATTTTTTTATGGATCCTAAACTAAATTATTTGAGCGCCATAGGTTGCACGTGTTCATAATAAAATATTTTATAATCTCTTCATGATTTCTTACTTGAGACTTGTATTTTTGCAGTTACTTAAAAATAATTGTGTAATATCGCCAAAGGAAACGAATATGCTTGAAATGTTCCCGTTTTCCACAATGCTTAAGGTGTCATATGATCGTCCAATATTAGATGACACTTGTTTTCATTATATTATTTATTGTTTTTAGTTTCACACTGTATCCTGTACATAACAGGGAAGGAAATTGAAAAACTAGTGTTAAGTAAGACATTAATTCCGCATATTTCGCCGATTTCTTAAAGATATTAAGCGGCACAATTTTATCTTAACGCCGCACTTCGCCTCATTACCAGAGCTTGTAAACGAAAATATTTCTCTGTGCTGAGTGGAAATCGAACTTACAATCTATCGCGTTTAAAAAAAACACACACAATTTAAGATAAAACAATTGAACCCTGGACTACAACCATATGTAATGCAATAATTACAGCATGTCTGTTTCCAAAAGGTTGTTTGTTAAAGAAATAAAAGAAAATTGAGTTTAAAAACTCGCCCGTAGCGAAAGTCCGTTTAAATATTTGACTGTTCGACATACAATTATTATTGCTCTCGCCAAACTTCAGTTAAAATTAACCATGAGAATCTTAACTACAATGAATAAGGCTTATTTTCTTATATAGAAATTTTAAATTTTGGAATATTGGCGCCATGTCTTGAATAACTGTAACGGTTTGACGAAATTTTGCTGATTGCTTAATTATTATTGTTTACGCGGATGTATATAATTTGTGAATTTTGACATGTTGAGAATTGACAGGTTGATGGGAAGTACATGTAACAACAAAACGTGCATAAGTACTTAAAAAAATTTTAACTGGACTCTCGTTTACCTAATTTTATTTAGAGTTGAGATTACTTGAAATACGTACGAGGAAATTATGGAATGATCTTTCTTCCGAGATTAAGGCAACTTTAACCTCAAAGCGATGCGTAAATTCTAAGGATTTACATGTCTATTGGTATAGGGTTTCTATTCCATTTCTTAAATATTTTTTAGGTAAACTGTTATATTACGTGATCTTATTTTGAAAAATAATTATTCTTTACAGTATAATATAATATAATCACCAGAAGAAACAAGTATCGATACTTTCTATATCGATATCGATAAAATTGATACTTAGATCCATATTTTTTATGGAATCGACTGAATAACACCCATTTCATGTATTATTATTATACATCACTTTGTACAAAGCTTTCATATTTGCATATTAAATTCATTCAAGATTTCATTGACAATAATATAAAGTAAATACTAATAATTTTCAAAGTTAAATTTCGCTCATAGATCAAATATCTACAAATTGTTTATATTGTTCACTAACTCAGCTTCAAGCTGTATTCGGCACATGGCCCCTGCCAATGTCTTTCTACCCTAGACAGAGGAAACTTGGGAACCTAGTATTCTACAGAGTATCAAACTCCGTTCCAAAGAGAGGAACGGCCTCTCTTGCCGCCGAATTTGAGGTATTGTGTGTTAAGTAGCGGAACTCAACGCCGCGTTTGCCTTGTTATCAGAGTGAAGAAATGAAACCGTACTATTTTAAACTACTAAATCGATATTGATAAAACTTGACTGTTCCATAAGTTTGTATGTATATTTTAATTAAAACGAACTTCCGAATTTGACATAAGTTACGTCACTGTTACTTTGTTTAAAGAAAAATGGTAAGAAACATACAATTATAATACTATATGTCACAAGATTTAATATTAAAATATGTTCAGTTCACTCAACAACGTCACATTATAAACCAATAATCGACTACAATTATTGAACAGTTTTTCTAATATACGCTAGTGTAATTTAGACAAACTAAAACTTTTTTACTATTTTTAAAGTGTTATTCCACGCTTAGGAAAAAAAAATACTAAAAAAATGTAGTAAACTAAAACTTACCTATCTTTTAGGAACAACTGATACTCAAAAACTTCATACTATTGTAACTATGTTTTGAGCTTTCCATTTTCATTCTAATGTAGTTATGCTTTTCACTGTATCCTGCATATAGAAAGCCTAAGATGCTCCGTTCCCCACGAATTTACCAATTTTCAAGACATTGTTTAGTGGCGGAACTCAACACCGCGCTTTATCATATATACCAGCGCTAGCAATTAAATAGCTCATTTCACAAAGTGGGAATCAAGCCCCCCAGCTTTCACATATCAAAAGTATTTATACATAGTATTGAAAAGCTAAAAAAAAATATCAGGAAGTATTTGCTTGTTTATTCACAATGACGGAGTGTCTTACACTAAGTTCCCAGGTTCCCTCTGCCACCCCTGTTATATGCGGAAAGCTAAAAAAAGACTAATATAAAACAAATTTAATATATTCGAAAGTAAATCACAGAGCTTGGGAACATCCCGTCTCACGTTGTTACTTCTGGAGTTGTTTGCAAAAATAAACCAAATAAGTATTACAGACGGCGCCGGGTAATGGGATAGTGATGGGAACATTTAAGTAGAATATATCGATTTTATTTTATTAATATGTTACGTTTTGACTAACAAACTAATAAACATAGAAGGTAATATATTTTTTTTATATTCTGGTCTATATTTCTAGGACACATAATATATATGGACAACATAGTATAATATATGGATTAGTTACAAACAAATTTCAACTTATTTCCTCAACCTTTTTGACGACTACTCTATTCCATGGCTTGGTTTGTATAGCAAATACTAATTTAGTGTAACGTTATTATATATTTTTAATTTGAAAATATATTTAATTAATATATTACTGAGATTAATACATATTTATTTAAAAAAATATATGCACGCCATGCTTTTTCATCTGAAATAATTAATATTTCATCGATATTACAACAAAAAAAGCGAGTACATCCCTACCAACGATTCCGCACAAAGTAATCATTTGTCTACTTGACTAAACTGTACTATATTACTTATTACTTTTATTATTATTTAATAATGACGGATCCGTAATTGAAGTTATGCGGCTTCTGTTCTAGCTCACTCATCGCTCGGATTATTCGTATCATTTTTGTTAAGGCGGAGCTTTAAAGCTTTGAAGATTTTATTTGTAGCTTCCACGCTGTATGCCTCATTGGCAGGATAGGTAGAGAGAAAGTAGTGTTAAGACACTCCTTTCCTCATTTTTTGTCTAATTGAAATTGTGTGTTTTACTTGTTGTCGAAACAAAGAATTTTAAGTTATTTACATCCCCTTAAAAGATTAGAACCCCTATAACTGTGGCGTTTATTAACATAGTTTGTACCGTCGGCGGCGTCGGCCGACGGCGTCGTCTTCAAGTATTTATATATATAGAATATGATTAGAGTTTAGAAGATATGAAAAAAGTTAAAATAAATTAGTAATAATGAATTACTGTATGTAAATATTTCTATTCATTTTCTAAATTTTATGACAGTAAATAAAGAATTTTTTTTCATAAATATATATTTTTTAAGTTTTTTAAGTTCTATTCGTTTTGTTTTGTTTACTACAAATTTGATTAGTTGATTGATCGTGCAGTATGAACATAATTATTATCTTTTCGATTCTTTTCCTCGTGGAAGAGTCACGTTGTCAGCAAAGACAACACGCATGGGCAGACTCGACCGAATTGTTACCACCGCCAGCATTTGAAACCGGCGTTAAGTAGTGGCTTTGGCCACTGCGTTTCGCATTGGGTAATGCCGGGCCCCGGTGACCATCCATCTTAAAGACCGGCAATGTTCCTGTAGCTTCTTTGATGTTACTTGGGGCCGTGGGCGGCGGTGATCACTTACCATCAAGTGACCCGTCGGCTCGTTTGCCGTGTCTTTTCCATAAAAAAAAGTATTTCTTTCCTATTTTTTTTATATTGCCTTTTGTTTTTAGAGAAGACTCAGAGACAAAGTAAAAAAACATCATTGACGCCTTTCGTGGCGCAGGAGCGCAACTGGCGATTGCAAACGCTACGGATTATATGTCAAATCTCACTCAAGGAAATGAAATAACAATTATTTATTATTTCCATAGCGAAAAACTAAAGTAAAATATGTTACTTTTTCGCTTTAGAATAAGGCAAAACTCAGCGTTAAATTATGCCACTTAACTCTCCAATACATCAAATTAGGCAGAAAGTAGAGAACAGACCGAAGAGTCTCTGTTTACCTTGCAGAGTGCGGGATACACCGTGAAGCATAGAAAAATAATCATTGAAGTTTACGTGAAAATCAACAATCATAGTACGAGTACGTGCTTGCTTCCCCTTAAGCCATTATTAGATTACTAAGAAATAACACATGATTCACGCACGATATTTATTTTGTAGTACGTAACTCAATTGAATTGTATATAATTTATTTGTTGGCAAATTAATGGAATATTATATGTACATATGTATTTTGAAATTGCTTAATGTTTCTTAAGGATGTGAGTACTATAATAATTATGCTTCATGAAATGTTTATTTTTTTTTAAAAAATTCACGCTGTATCCCTCATAGCAGGTTAGGCAGTTCAAATTCAAACATTTTCATTTTTTAATTAAAAAATATACTTTAAAAAACAAAAAAAAATATTAAACAGCATTCTCTCTTGCCAAACAACAATTCTAAACAAATTGTTTTTGAGTAGCGGAAATTTGTAAAAATCTCCTTACAGAGATGCTAACAACATAAATAACGTTGTAACAAGCGTATAAGAATTTCGACGGAGCTTGATAAGACCGTATGGCTTAGTTAGTCAGTTTGGTTTCCAAAAGGCGCGGGTTCAAAAAAATCCAGCTTCGTTCAAATTTTTATATGTTTTTAAATTTAGTATTTTTCTTTCCTAAATAACAAACATTACACCTTGAAAAATAGTAACAATATTTTACTGGTTTGTTGCTGAGCATAATAGAAGATCTACTACAAATTTCATTAAGTCAACTCTATTATAATGAATTCAGTATGTATACTTTTGTATTATTACTTTGTAATATAATTTTCCATTTCCTATACCTCATAAATCTAAACAAGAATCGAACTTGTGACCCAACATTAATAGCGTATCTGTACTAATGTAATTAATATTAACAGTGAAACAGCGTATTATATAGTGTAATTCTATGAAGCAATTAAGCCTTCGCTAAAATGTAATTATTAATTAATTAAAGTACAACTTGTAATTTGGTATAATTATTTGACTGTACTTGTATTTAAATTAGCTCCACGCTGTATCCCGCACAAGGCAGGGTAGGCAGAGGGAACTCGGGAACCTAGTGCTAAGACACTCCGTTCCACTTCCGTTCTCTACTTTCCGCTGAATTTGAGGCATTGCGTGTTGAGCGGCGGAACTCAACGCCGCGCTTTGCCCTATTACCAGAGCGAAAAAATGAAATATTAAATAGTTTAATTGAAAATATTAAATATTTCGTTTCCTCGACTGTCGATCGAACCCAGAATTTGTCGGTTACAGCCACACGCTTGTGCCGCTGCGCCACGACAGCCCTTATTTAAATAATACTCAATTCGATATTACCTTTGTATGTACAGTGTATTATGGAGTCCGCAGTGATATAGAGCTGGGTGGTAGGGTCGATCCCCACTCAAGGAATGATTATTTTTATTATCACATAGCAGGGTAGGTAGGGAACCTGGGGTCCTAGAGTTAGGATACTGTACTGCTATTGCTCACTTTACACTGAATTCTGAGGCATTGCGGGTTGATTTCCAAAAATCAATGCCGTACTTTGCCTTGTTACCATAATATCAAATTAAAAATATTAAATATTACCTCTAGTAGGAATAGAATCTTATGACCGTCGGGCTTACAGTCGCACGCCTGCACTACAAAGACCTTGCAATGTTTTTTTATATATGAATAATTTTATTTTTTTTGTTATGATAGACAAAACTTTCGGCACTAAACACCTATTGTAATGAGACTAGAAGGCATTGCATGTTGAGTGGTGGAACTCAACGCCGCACTTTGCCTGATTACTAGAGCGAAATGAAACATTAAATATTTAAATTGAAAACATTAAATATTTTATTTCCTCGACTGGGGATCGAACCCAGAACCTGTCGGTTACAGCCACACGTTCGTGCCGCTGCGCCACGATAGGCCTCTACACTACAGAACAGCTACATTATACTATCATAATTCCTATAGATATAGAAATAAAACATCTAATTTTCATAGGTGATTCGAGATTACAGGGTCGTAGGTTTGGTGCTCGGTGGGCGTGTATTAATTAAGAGCTGCGCCACCCCTTCGGCTGGTTGAAGACAATTTCTGATCTTGGCTGTGAGAAAATTTACTAGTGTATGTAATATATATATTAAATGTATGGACTTTAGAGAATCATAATTTTATTTTAGTTCTCTATAATATAATATTTTGGTAATTTTGTTATAATTTGTCTGTAGTAAAGAAATATACATATATATTTAGTGTTTGTCATTCTACAGAGACTAGCGTGCCACTATAAAGGCGACACGCTGTGAATTCGATCCTCACTCGAGGAAATGACGTATTTAATATTTTTATTTCTTTGATGTAATAACAAGGCAAAACGCGGTGTTAAGATCCGCCACTTAAGTGGACATAAAACCTACTAATTGTTGCCTTTACAGTAGCATAAACCATAACATTACTTTTATGTTTTCCAAGCTCTCTATTTAAAATAATCTACATATAAAATTAAGGAATTTCATATTTTTTTACTTAGCTTCACACTATATCCCGCATATACAGAGTTAAGTAGAGGGAACCTGGGTTAAAACGCTCCGTTTCTATTGAGCTACTTTATACTAATTGAGGTGTTTATTTGAGGTGGCGGAAATCAACACCACATTTATGCCACGTTACCAAGACAAAGAAATAAAAATATGAAACAGGCTATATATATATATATACATATATATATATATATATATATATATATATCCTAGCCTAGTCTAGCATGTGCGGAATACAGCTTTAAAAATAAAAAAAAAGAAATGAAAACAATTAATTATCTCGAAATCGGACATCGAATTGACTACCGCCGTATTTATAATCAGACATCACACAGACTAACTCTGCGCCACGACGATGGTTCCCAGTCGTAAATTATAAAAAATGTATAATTTCAGAACATATGGGCGTAATAGCAACATACACATATTGAAAGTTTCGATGAATTTAAACGATAATGGATATGTTTCATAAGAAATCGAGTGTATGAATAAACATCAAGTAAGTAAGTTACTGATGAGAAGGTTCTGTATACATTATTTTTGTTTTTGTTTGTTTTGTTTATGTTATAAATTATAATATATGGAGAACAATTTAAACTATTTTAAATTAAATATATTGCATTGAATATATATTAAATAAATATTTAATAAGAGTTTGTCGTGACCTAAATGTAAAAATGTAAAAGTAGGCCTGTCGTGGCGCAGCGACACAAGAGTGACTATAACCGACAGGTCGTGGTTTCCATCCCCACTCGAGGAAACGAAATATTTAATATTTTCAAATGAAATATTTACAGTTGTTATTTCTCCGCTCTGGTAACATATCAAAACGCGGCGTTGAGTTCCGCCACTCAACATGCAATGCCTCAAATTCAGCAGAAAGTGGAACGGAGTGTCTTAACACTAGGTTCCCAAGTTCCCTCGGCTACCCGGCCATGTGCGGGATAAAGCGTGAAGCTGAGTGAATGAGTGTGAAACGACGGCTGTGGGTTTGATTCGTCAAAAAGAATAAATTATTTAATATTTTTAATTCCTCACAAGGTATGCAGAGAATTGAATTCCACCACCTAGTTTAATGGCGAAACTGAGTTCTGTTGCTTATTGGCAATGCTTTCAAAATTCAGTGGGAAAAAGGCAATACAATCTAAATATGGAGAACATTTGGCATGTTCTCCATATTTAAGAAAAAACTTTCATTTCTTCAAAATAAAATTTTATTATATTATAACTGTATCAAAATACTCATTGTTGTAAATTCCATTTAAAATAATAAACTCCACAGTATTTCATATATAATAACAATTTTGCACTACCGATCTCTAATATAAACCAAAATATATTATTTCATAAGAGGAAACATTAGAAATCATTTGAATGTAACCGAAATCGTTGATCGTGTGTTTAATTAAATATTTATTCGTGTACAGGGCGTGGTTGTACCGCCCTTAGTGGTTATCTATATTGTTTTGTACGTTAAAGATAAGATGAGGCTATTAGTTTAGCGGTTTTGTAATATTAATATATTTTTATATAACGATAAGTATGGACAATTTAGTGCTATTGACTTTACGTTTGTCAAATTTCATTTATTTTTGGAAAGATTGTGTATACTGTTCGGTGGTATTAAGCGCCGTACTTTGTTTCATAGCCAGCAATGTATGAATTGGGTGGCCTGGTGGGCTTTGCTCATCACAGAACAGTCAGGCAATCCCAAAATATTACTAGCAAAAAAAATATAAATGCAAAATTAAAAACAAATGTATGTAAAAGTAACCTTTAAGACGAATAAATCTGTTCAAATCAGTAGTCTAGGCCACCGTTGGAAATATTTCTAGATACGCAACTATTTCTTATTATGATACTTGTTAAAAATGCTACATGCAAAATAAAAATAACACAACGAAGAACGTGTGAAAGTGTCTTAATGAGAACGGCGTATCTTAACACTAGAAATTAGGTTCCCAGGTTCCTTCTACCTACCCTGCACTAGAAATTAGGTTCCCATGTTCCTTCTACCTACCCTGATATATGCGGAATACAGTGTCAACCTAAATAAATATTATACTTTAAAATAATATATTTCTCCACAAACAATTTCACGATAGTTCTTACACTTTGAAGATCAGGCCAAAAGTTCCATAAACAATAATAAATCATCCGTTCGGTGGCCACTTGACTCGACCTGGGTCCCGACCGCGATTGTAAAGCAAAGGTCGAGTCCGATGCTATCGGTACATGTCAATGAAATTAAAAGTGACTTGTTTATTTCAAAATTTAAAATTTAAACTATTTTCTTTAGTTACACGCTCTATACTGCATGTAGAGGGCGGAGGGAACCTAGTGTTACGACACTCTGTTCGTTTATTGCTGAAAATATATTTTTCGATTTTTAGATTAGCCAAGGTGAACTTTTGAAGCAAAAGTATCAGAGTGGTACATCGTCCAAATGGTGGCGAATCCGAGCCCCCCTCAGGAAATAGTTATTTTTATTTTCATTTTTCCTCTTTCGTAAGACAAGACGCGGCGTTATGGTCTGCTTCCTAGAATATTTTGAATTGCGTCGGAATTTAGCAACGTGTAGTGAGTACTATAGAATCTAACTACCGTACCAAAGCTTTACTACTGTTACTACTGTACCAAAGCTAGAAGACCTCTCCCTTCGTAACCTTCTTACATAAAGTATATAAAATTTTGTTCTAACCAGATTAAAATAATGAAAATATTGTTTTCTACATATATATTTCATTAAACGGCAATAAAACCACGACCTTGGCGTAGAGTTTCACCAATAAGATATTTGCTTAGAAATCTATAAAGTTAGAATTTGTTTTGATTCAACTCTTTAATCTCAAAAACTTCTGGTCCGTGTTAAAGAATATTTTTGCGTTAGATATTCCATTAATTAATAATATTTATATATTTTTATTTCTTTGCTCTGGTAACAAGGCAACGTGCGGCGTTAAGCTCCTTTTCTCAACAAGCATTGCCTCAAGTTTGGTGAAAAGTGGGGAACGGAACGAAGTATCTTAATAATAGGTTCCCAAGTTCAATCTGCCTATCGTAACTGTATCAAGCACATCTCTTAGCTAATCCCATTAAACTACGGGCGAAGCCGCACGTAATACCTAGTATTTCATATGAAATACACGTATAAAGCACTCAAAAAATGAAAATCTTTATAAGTTTCAAGAGACGCTAAAGAGACAGTTATGTAAAGCTCAGTGCAGTGTGTCAATTTGTTCAGCTCTTGAAATAAGCTGATTATAATATTGTAATGGTAATGAGTGAGATTCAAGATGGTGATGTCCGATAGTTTGAAATAGTATTTAATTTATTAAGTGGATTTTGCATTAGCTTTTACTTTTTTAGGGTTCCGCACATAGAAAAGATCTGTACAAATTTATATTTGTAGTTCATTTCATACAAAATTAATACACACGCTCGCAAACTTAAAGTTGTCTCACCTTTATTTGTCACATAATCAAGAAGGTATTCAAAATTGAAGTACTTTTAAATAAACAATTCGGTAAAAAGAACAGTTATATTTAGATTAACAAACAACATTAGTTTATATTTGTAGTTTTTCATACAAAATAATTGCATACTAATAATTCTGAAATTGGTACAGAATCTTAACTAATTACTAACACATAACAAGTTTTTATGTTTGTATCATGTGTTTCAGCCGTGACGTTGAGTTTTATCATATTACCCTCGATATTTTGAAAACGAAACGAAAGGAACGGAACGGAATTATGGAACAGAGAGTTTTAATGGCTAACTTAGAGCATGTTACCTTAAGTTCTCAGATCTCTCCCTCTCTCTCTCCCTCTCTCTCTCTCTCTCGGACTACCGTGAGACGTGCAAGATACAGCGAGAAGCTAAACATAATTCCAATAAAAAAATAATTCATGCTACTTCCCGGGCTATGCGGGGTGCACTGAAGGAACCTAATCTAACATTCACTTCTTCACTTTATGAAAACTTTTTCATCAACAAGAATTGTATTAACAGAAACGTTGTGCAATACTTAGGCGGAGTGCGGAGGTCAAATTACATAACACATAAATACAATGGACGCGCTTATTTACGGCTGGCTCTAAACTAAAAGCTCGTAGCTTTTATTGCAGCTAAAGTGCAGTGTAGACTTGAGACTTTTGAGCTAGTAATACTTTAAAAAAAAACATATTTACGATTTTTTATTGTATAGCAAACAAGGCAGTAGGAACCTAGAAGGTTCCCCGTTTACCGCCCAAATTTGGAAGCTGTGTCATCTAAGTGGAACTCAACGCCGCGTAATATACTTAGTTAAACTTTTTTTTGTGTTTTCTATTCAAGTTAAATTCTTATTTTTATATATGTAAGGTATGTAATGCTGCAAGGTTATGCTTTTTATTTTTTTTTTATTAATTTTCTATTTTTATTAAAAAGTTATTGACAAAATATTCTCCCACTACGCTTTTATCACAGAAAAAACGGTAACAAATATATATATATATATATATATATATATATATATATATATATATATATATATATATATATATATATATATATATATATATATATATATATATATATATATATATATATATATATATATAT
>DWMZ01003035.1:0-13285 GCA_018249855.1 Eueides tales michaeli | reverse complement strand
CGGTGTTAGGTTCCACCTTTGAACAACAAGCTCTTAAAAATTGACACAAACATGTGGAACGATAATATAAAATGTTCAACGATAAGTAATATCTTAACGCTGGGTTCCCTCTGTTAATTAATATATTAAACGTTCCAAATATTGACTATATTGACTTTATAAGGACTATGAAATGCACAAGTAAAGTTGACATACATTTTGGTTTGCAAAATATCACTCAATCACAAGCAAGCTCGCTAAGTGCTTTAAAATTTTGGACCTAATTGTAATTAACTTTTATACACTAATGATCTACAGTGCACGATCACATAATTTCGTCTCATATTAATAATTTTGCAAGGGAAATTTCATACGGAAAATTTTAGTTCAATGCCGAAACGTCGACTCTAAAATACGTGTATAGTTTGACGTTCAAATTAATTAAAAATATAGCAAAATTACGATTAACTTGTTAACTGTAAGGCTGGAAGTTAGCCAATTCATATACATACTCTATACATGTTGCATTAAATATTAACGCATATCACAAGCTAAAATACTATACTAATCATCTGGATACGATGCACTTTACTACTGTGTTTTTAAAGTAGATTATTACAGTGCCTTCTCCGCACTACAGAACAGTAGTTTCTTAGATCCTCCCATCCACGCGTCACACTTTCGTGACATGGCCTACCTATAGCTGTGTTTTCAGGTTGCTACGATATGGGTATCTTGAAAATGCACATCTATCTTCACCTTAAATGCCTGAAAGAATAGCTATAAAATATATAGACCAGGTAGGTTCGGTTAAAATAAAGTAAATATTTAATGAACCTTGTAAATAAAAGTGATGAAATTTCAAAACTTTAAAAAATATTAAGTTTCACGTTTATGACTTGGACGCCATTGTCACACAGTGGCAAAGCGCCTCTTGGTAAATTGTAGTTGGTAGTTGACAACAACTCAACGATACACAAGTATCGTTCAGTTTCGCCTCATTACGGAACGAAAGTGGGAACCAGAGCAAAAAAAAATTAAATATTTAATTTCCTCAAGTGGAGATCAAACCCACATGTCGCGTTTACTGTACACGCTTGTACCCTGCCACTATGATATACCTTAGGCCTCTTTCGAAAAATATTATTTAATCATTTCCATTAGTAAATATTTCACCCGCATCACAATCAGATCATTTAAAATCAAAATAAAACAGAAATTGTTATTAACGCCAAGCGAATGTCTTCGTGCCAATTAAATATATTTGTGAAGGCAGCTACTCGAGTGTAGATAGAGGGGTATTGTTTTATAACTTTTCTCATGCTTTTTTTTGAATTATGGTAATGATCGCACTCTTCATCATAAATATTTAGTGAACTTTGTGCTATATGATATATGTTATATTTTTTTTCATATGACGTCCTTTTTTCGTTTTGCCCCAACGTTCTATTCGAGATTCTAAATTGTAATGGTATATATACAGTAATATTTTGTTTTGGTTGTCTTTGTTATGTATATATGAATATGAGGCCCGAAGTGGCACTGGTGCGCGACAGGTTGTGGATTCGATCTCCACCGGTGATTTTAAAAATATTTAATATTTACATTTCTTCACCACGAGGTGAAGCGAGGCGTTGAGTTCCGGCACTTAACACGCTATGACTCAAATTATGCGGATAGTGGGGAACGGAATGGAGTGTCTTAATTCTAAGTTCCCAAGTTACCTTTGGCTTTTATACAGCGTGAAGCTAAAAGATTGTATGATCTGTTCTGTTTGTAAGACCATCATGGCACAGTAAAATACTCGTGTTTTATTATCTAGTTCATATAACAGTTTAGCTTTTTTGTTGCAAGTATACGTATTCTATAATATGAAGAAAAATTAGTGGTCCGAGAGGTATGGGATACGTCGATTGACCTTCGAAAACACAGTATCTGTGATACTGGTCACGTATCACAGGCGTGAAGAACATAAGGACCCCGGGGGCATAAGAGGTATCAACCTTTTTTTTATATCAATAAAAAAAAATGTTTTATTTCGTATGTGATTGGCTGAGACATAATGACTAAAGTTGAATGGAAATGAAAATTTGACTCCATATTTTTTTCTTTTTTCCTCTTTAAAGATGTGTGTTACTTAAAATTCGTGCATACATAGTTTTAACCAATTTCAAAACATGATTTATTCATGACGAATCTGAACTCATGGAACAGTCCAAATTTCATCAAAATCGGTCGAGTAATCTCAAAGTATTTAAATAAATTACAGATATTTTAAGTTTAAGTTTTTTTTTTATATTGTCTCCTCTCATCATTGTATCTAGCGCATAAAATAGCAAAATCCAATACATAATTGTACGAACTAGCTCAACCAAAATTGGCCTAATATCGGACCAAATGTACATATAATCGTGTGTAAAGCAAATATTTTCGCTAATTGCATTTGCATTGCTATCGTAGTATGTGGAGTTATTTTAAGATACTTTAAAATCGGATTCTCAGTTCGGATTACGGTATTAATTTGTTGTATAATGTTTATAAGTTGATGTATTTATACTAAAATATTTTCTCTTTATAAGGGGAACAGTGTGTTTGGTTAAACGAGCTAATCTCAAGAACTGCTCCTTAAATTAACATATTATTTTTATGTTAGACACTCGGGAAGCGACTTGGTAGCTAAGCAAGGCGCGGCGTTAAGTTTAGCCACTCAACATACAATGCTTCAAATTTGGCTCAAAGAGACGAATGGAAGTGAAAAACCGGGAACATAATGTGTTAACTAGGTTCCCTCTGCCTACCCTGAAAAAAAATTACTGAAAATAACTCGAGCCCGCGTGATTTCATAAGTTTTCTAAAATAGCTTTTGTCAACTTATTTTAGGAAAGTTACTTTAAAGCGTTAAATTACGTGTTTTTGACTAAAAATAAATTGATAATAGAACCGTAGCGATTGTTGAGATAAGCAAGGACCGAGACTAGACCACATCATTATCTCGGAATTGAAATGCTTTGCTTTACTTAGAAATGTATATTTATATATTTACTGAAATATTCTTACACGGTGTTATATTTTAATAGTTTATTTCAGGGCTGTCGTGGCGCAGAGGCACAAAGGTGCGACTGTCAAATGCGATAGTAAATAGAGAATTCGTATTCTTCTCACATTGGTTTTGAGACAAAACACGGCATTGAGTTTCGCCACTTACCACAAAGAGGCTTAGTAAACTTTTAATTTGGCGGAAAATGCGAAAAAAAGTTGTAAAATTAAATCTCACCCATTTTATTTTATTAATTTATAAAATATTTGAAATTTCATTAATTTAACTGAAACAGTTACTAACTACTATTACCGGCATTTTATAACTGATTGACTAATATTTTTAACCAGATATCACATAGGAAATCAAAATACTAATTTAGAAAACAAATTATACTTTTAACTTAGCGGGACTTAGACAGTTTTTATATATATATATATATATCCCCGGGGCTTAGGCAAAGTGCGGTATTGATATATTTATATAATTTCCTCAATCGAAAATCGAACCCGACAAATTAAACTTGTACGTAAACACAAAATATTATCGAACTCAACTCAAAAAACTCAAAACTCATTTTTTTTTAATACATTATTTTAAGCAATTTGTTCGCCTAATGAAAAAAATCTACCGGTTCGGAAGTCAGTTGTGCTGAGAAGAGCTGGCAATAAACTAAACAGTTGCTGTTTTCAACATTATCAAACTTAAGTGTTTATGTAAAAATTGGCGTTATTACATTTCTAGACCGAGACCGTATTTACATTTTTAGAATTAGTTCCATAAAGCGTTAAGTTTTACATTATGTAGACATAAAATTATTATTTTTGAGGATAATGTCCAACTGTTGGTGTTCATTGGGGGAAAGTTTTTATTAGTTTTATGCTGTAACCCGCGTATAGCTGTATAGGCAGAGGGAACCTGGGAACATATAATCAAGATGCTTCGTTCCCATTAAGATTCTTGTGTTCCCCACTTTGTTACCGAAATATTTACTACAAATAGCTTTTCAAGCGCGGCGTTAAGTAGTGCCACTAAAAAACTTTGACTCAGACATTCATGGGAATTTGTGGTGGAAAACAAAGAACGGTCCGTTTTTAACATTAATGATCCTAATTATAAAGGAGAAAAGGTCGGAATATGCTTTTTTCTAAGCTCTCCTTTAAAAAACTGCAGCATATAATCAAACGAAATTCAAAATATTTATGAATTCAGAAATTTAAAAATATGATTTAATTCAAATCGTTTCATATTCACTTAAATCTTATTAAATATAATTGACTATGCTTTTCTTTACGTTCTTACATATATTACAAATCAGAAGCGCGAAATTTGTTTCTATTAGAGTCCATAGAAACGACCTTTTTACTATTCACATTCAGGTTTTTATCTTCGTTAGATTTATTACGCGCTCGCTATGAAACTTTTTTTACGTTTTCTAAAGAATGAAAGTGGTTAATTAAAAAATAAACATATTTATAATAAAACTAGATATACATATAAGCTTGAAATTCGCATATTTGTATGTATTTTATTCAGCGATATGTTTTTTTTAATACATTCTCTATTTTTTTACGTAGGAGTAAGTGCGCGCACTCTCAATAATTAACGTTTTGAATTCGGACTAAAAGAAGAGAATATGGTTTAGCCTCTATGCTGAAAAAAGCGTAAACAGATAGAGAAAAAGCGTGAAAAAAAAAACATTTTAATAATTTGGAAATAAATTGAAAAATTAAAAAATATAGGGCTAACTTAACGGAACAGGTTTTGGGCTTAATCCCTAATCGAAAAATATAATATTAAATATTTCCATTTCGCTCTGGAAAAAACAAGGCAAAGTGCGGTGTTGAGTTTCGCCACTCAACAAACAATGGCATAATTTTCCGGAAAGTCGATAACAGAAATGTACTGGGAAATTCAGCGTCTTAACATTAGGTTCACAACTTCCATGCCATGTGCAGGATATAGCGTGAAGCTAAAAAAAAAAAATTAAACGTAAAATCTTTTTCAAAATTGCTATTATGACTTACTATAAATATAGTTCAGTACACTTAGGACATTGAAAAATATGTTAGAGAAAAGCTCCGAGTCCCTCGCCGCTGATAGCGTCTCCCTGAAGCTGAGTTATTTTTATTAAGAGTTGTACAATCGTTTCAATGATATATATTATATGGTAATAAAAAATCAGTTTCACGCTGTATCCCACACATAGCCGGGTAGGCAAAAGGAACTTAGCAACCTAGTGTTAAGACATTCCGTTCCGTTGCCCACTTTCCGCCGAATTTGGGACATTCCGTGTTGAGTGGCGGGACTCAACCCCGCGCTTTGTCTTATTACCTTTACTATTTCATTTGAAAATATTAAATACTTCTGTTCGTTGAGTGAGGATCGAACCCACAACCTGTCGTTTACAATCATAAGTTCTGTACCATGACGGGCCTCTATTTTAATAAATACTTATTTAAATATTGCTGTAGTATCGGTGTATATTTATTTTCACGTCGGCAGGCGTGGAAGCGTAGCAGGGTAGGCAGAAGGAACCTGGAAATCTAGTGTTGAGATATAAGGTTCCAATTAAAGCACTGCCGTTCTCCATTTTCCACCAAATTCTAGGGGCATTGCGTGAGTAGTAGCAGAATACTTACAGACGCACGCATGCCCTTTCACCACGCCAGGTGCCAATCAATATTAATATAGATGGTTAGACAGAAGATAATGGATAAGGAAAAATAAGTAAATAATTTTCTATTTCCTAAGTAACATTTTAATTCTTGTCATATATGTTGTAACTAGTGATTGTATTGCATTTCTTTTATCCTTCGGAATGAAAGTGTAATAATGAGTGTAGCTTTGAGTGCCACTACTCCTGGACAACGGAAGTAAACGGAATTTCTTAACACTAGGTTTCCAGGTTCCCTTTGCCTGTCTAAAAAGTACAGAGTGAAATATTATAAGAAGAATTTACTACTAAATCTTGGCTGAACGCTTACGCTGCAAGGCATTGTAGTTTAAGCATCGGATTACAACGAATATGCAAAGGGAATTGTTGAGAGATAAGGGTAATGGCTGCGATACTGATGTTTGTGGCACGAAAGGTCTTACTATTAAAATTACAATTACTTTATACACGTATATATACATATCGGAAATGCTGAAAAAGTTTTTCTATTGCCTGTCTTATTGAGACGCCACAAAAAGATAGCCAAGGTGACAGGCCTTTTCAATATAATAATTCCATAAAAATGTATTATATTTATTTAATTATATATTATATTCATTGAAAAAAAAAATAATAAAAATATATTATATTAATTGTTGGTCGCGCTGACAATCACATGCAGGGCCATTGCATCATGATGATCTTGTCAATTTTGCGAATTTATTTTACAATGTATAATGGCAGGGAAGGTAGGGAGAACTTAGGAATCTAGTGATTAGACACTTCGTTTTTGTTAACATACTTCAGTTTCCCATCGAATTTAAAGCGTTGCGCTCGAATGGCAGAACTCAAAGCGAAGAAATGTTGTTTTTATTAAGTAAAACATTTGGGTTTGGGATCAAATCCACAGCCATCTGTGGTTGCAGTCGCATGCTTGTGTCCCTGCGTCATAATATGCTTTATAATTAATTTTGAAATTATCTAACCTATTACCGTAATATGAGCAACTGCGTGATTAGTTATTTGTTATCAAAACAAACGAAAACATTGAACTTCGTCGACTAGGATTTAATACAGCACTCTCCATATTTATTGCCAAGGACGCGTAGCCCACGGTTGTCTCAAATAACTAATCTAAAAATTCATACAATTGAAATGTTTATTTTTTAATTTATAATTCAAAGGAAGCTAATTCTTTTGTACAGTACAAATTGTAAGTTTCACTGCAGCAGTAATATATCACTTGGGAGATAAAACTGTTCTATTAAAAGGTAAAAGTATCGTATCAAAGGATTTAAATGATGCCATATTTTAAAATTGCTATATTTTTTTTTGCGTTTTGTGAAACAAGATTCTTAGGTTTTCTGACGGTGTTTCTACATACATTTCTAATTCAAAAGCGTCAAATTCGTTTCTATTACAGTAAATAGATAAGATCTTTCTACTATTCGCATTCAGATTTTTATCTTCGTTTGATTTACTACGCGCTCGCTATGAAACTTTTTCAATGTTTCTAAGGAACGGAAGTGGGTAATTAAAAATAACATCTATATTACATCAAGAGTTAAACAAGATATATATATATATATATATATATATATATATATATATATATATATATATATATATATATATATATATATATATATATATATATATATATATATATATATATATATATATATATAAAATATGTAAAAAGTATAACTGCCATGTTTTCCTCAAATAGCGGTTAAAAGAGCTAAATGAGCCATTTTATAAACGTTTTCATCAAAAAATAAACAAGTCAATATTTAAAAAGTCTCACTTTCATTATTGAGAAGATTTACAATTCCAATGTAATTTAGCTGTCACTATAGCTATCAAAAACGCCTCAAGAGAACCAAATAATACTAATTATACAAATCCTACAATATTTTTATATAATGTATTGATTTTTAACTTAATTTCCATCTCGTACAATTCCAAAGAAGTTTTACTTCCATCGCTTGTGAACATTACACGCACTCCTTTTTTTTAATTTCGCGGGTTTCGAATTACCTTTTCTGGGACTTGGGACTCCTTAATCATCTGCTTTAAGATTTTAAGGCTCTTGTGGCGTCGTGGTTACTGTAGTGGAGGAGCTTAACGCCGTAGTTTGTCATGTTTATATAGTGAAATTAAGATAATTTATTTATGAAAGAAGAGATCGATTCACAAAATTATAGTGAGTCTGGAAGCGACACTGAAGCACTGTCCAACGATTACAACAAATTTTAACTATTTTATATTTTAAAATTTGATCTTTTAAAATACGCTTTCTCGTTCTAAGATACATACAAAGCGCGTAAAGCATTGTCTACATTACTTTGCTGATCACGATATTCCATATTATACATAATAATAATAATTGTAATCCAAGCCATACATTTTGAGCTTTTAGAGCTTTTGAAGGTACGCGCTGCGATTTATTGTTAACTGCTTTCATAATTGTAAATTGAAATCGAATGACCTACCTACAGACTTGTGCTAAAATATAAAGCTGTTTTCACACATACATATATTTAAGCTCCGTGTCAAAGGTAGACTTTTCTATTCGTAACTATGACTACAAAGTAACTGTTTGAAATATCATATTTCCAAAAATTTATATAAACCAATGTACACCATTAATCCGGTTAAATTTATTAAATGTAAAATGTATTATAACAACAAAAATCAAATATCTTATTATATTAAAGATTTCATCGATAAAAGTAATAAAGATTTTATTTTATAGATAGCTTTTTAGAATGTAAGTTCGATTCACACTATTTTTTTTTTGTTACAAAGCAAAGCGTAAAATTGACTGCCAACGCTGCTGAAAGAAAGTAAAAATGATAAAAGTTGACAGCAAGATGACAGACGGAAAGACACATAGATTGAGAGATGAATGGATGGATGGACAATGGAGTCCTAGTAAAAGTGCGGGACCCATTTGCTCTTTGGGTTCGGCCCCATTAAAAGTAATATTTTTATTTTAAAATCACTTACTTATTTAGTTTTTCTTCTTTAAAATACGCAGATGTTAGAGCATATTTACTTTTCATAGAGCATATACGGTAATGAGAAACATTATTGTAACTACGATTTTTTTTTCTGTTTTAATATTCAGTTGAAAGTAAATTATTTAGTTTATGAGTTATGCAATGAAACCAACATTTCAGACTTGTCGTGGCGTAGTGACACAAGCACATGACTGTAAACGACAGGTCGTGGGTTCGATCCCCACTCGAGGAAAATGAAATATTTAATATTTTCAAGTTAAATATTTAATTTTTCACGTCTTCGCTCTGGTAACGAGGCAAAGCGCGGTGTTGGGTTCCATCACTCAAGTATACTCGTATAGTAAGATAAAATAAGGCGTAAGTAACAGCTCCGCTATTCTGTACCATATCAAAAATGAAATTGTTATTTTTATACCTAGCCTTATTGTTTATGATTTATTACGTAGATGTTTATAGTACAGCGTAGCTTAATTACGACGGCAGCAAAATCACGGTTGAATTGCACTTTTAGAGCAACACGGCCGTTTAGTAGACTCTACGGTATTTTCACGACAGAAAAGTTTTCTTATTTCATTTATTTAGTACTACACTATAGAGGAAAAATATTTTCCGACGCTTTTATTTCCAGAAATCCTGGATAAATTAATTCGTGATGAATTTCTTCACTTGTATATTGAGTTTTATCGTTTCGTTTTGTTTTTCTCTTGTACTTTGTATCGTTGAGAGGTTATTTTTATATTTATATATTATGTAGTAGGTATCAGAGTTATAGAAACTTAAGATAAAATTTGGATGTTTTGTTATTGATGGTATAATAATTGGAGGTAATAAACGCTGTGCTTCATCTTAATATATATTAAGTCTCTACAATAAATTTATTTCTTGTATCTCACACACTCTCGGACTCTCAAAAAAATAAATAAAGCGCTGTGTAGAGTTCCGTCACTTTAGATGCATCATTAAAATAATGGAATAAACAAAGACAAAAAATGTGGAACTGCAAACTGAAATTGAACACTATATTCTTCTTTTACCTTCTCTTTTATTTGCAGGATACCGCGTGAATCTAAATAAGAATAAGAACAGTTTCCAAATTATAATTGACATTTATATGAAAACGTAAACCAAGCTAGATTTAAACGAGCTATTCTGACGTAACTTGTAAAGCACCTACGGGAATGTGACAAGTGAGTTTGTTATCTATGTAGTTTCATCATAAGTTGCGCTCGAAGTCTCAAGACATCTTAGCGCATAGGAGTTATAAAGTTTTTACTGCTGTGTTTTGCAGTGTCATATACTCGTTGGAAAGCGAAAAGTTATATATTATGTATGTACGTATGTATGTACACACTAGCGACGCGCGGCTTCGCCGGTAGCGACTTATTATTATATTATATTCAAACTATACAATATTTTTATAAAAATTTTAGCTAATATTATTTTTATATTTAAGCTACGGGTAGACTGACCCGTGACCATGGACTACTGTAAAGTGTTCGAAATGTCAGGTTTCCAAAAATATTTAAAAGTCAATATACGCAAATAAATCCGTTTAAAAGTGTTTCATTTAAAATGTGTAACAATCGCGAAAATCAAAGATACTATTATATAAATATATATTATTTTTGGCAGCGTTGGAATTGGCTCGCTAATGCACCCATTGTTCGTATTTCAACGCTATATTGCTTGAGATAAAGTGGGGTTTGCTGATTGAAATTCTAGCCGGCTGCAAAGTATTTTAGTTGGGTCAAATTATTTGATGTTAGTTTTATGATTATTTATTAATGGAACGTTATAATGAAAAGCATATCGTAGCCAAGAGGCACAATTGTGGAAACGAACTCGCTTTGGTGACGAATGGGTAGCGCGGCCTTTAATTCTGTGACCTTAACATACAATGTTTCGAAAATTTGACGGAACGTAGAGAACGGAAGTGTCTTAATGGGGGAAGATCCTTCGGTCTTAAATAGACTTAAAAGTTTCCTCTGCCTGCAGGAGGATACAGTGTGCAGCTAAAAAAATAACTTTGAACTTTGAATAACTTTGAAATATAAGCACCAATCACCCACTTTCACGTACTGTGCAAACTTAATAAACCTTACCGGAAGTGTCTACCGGAAATAGGTACGATTAACATAATCGCTCACCCTCCGGGCATAGCAAACCAATAATATTATCTTGTAAATACAAAATATACACATGTGCACTACATGTGTCATTAATTCTGACTTAAATTAGTGATTCACTCCAGGAGTTTCTAAGAAACACTCGCTGTATACGTGTGCTTGGTGAATAATTGACTGTGTTCATCGAACATGATATATTGCGTCGTGTTGCCTTTGGGAGATTTATTGTTGACTATAAATCTAAACGCGGCTTACCCCCTTGCATTTACTAATTTGAATTGTTTACCAGTTACTTAAATTTATTATTTTTAAGTCAATACCTGTATAGTAAGAACAAAAAATTGTATCGATTTTATAAAAAGTGCCTAAGTAATTAAAAATAATATTTTTATTGTCAGCTTTTCTATTTATAAGCCATTTGAAATAAATTAAATATTTCAATGTCTATAGAAGCTTACCATATTACAATAATGAGAACTACATTTAAAATTTCGAATAAGCCGTTTCTGATACATAAGAGAACAACATTTTTCATGATCATTATTTTAAGTTAAAGTATCTATAATAATATATTTTCTAATATGTAGAAACATTCAGTAAAATTTTATTATATGTATAGATTCAAAGTGGTTGCTTATTTTGTAGCGAAATCGTAAATATCTATGATAATTGTTCTGTTTGTTTAACATATTAGATATTATATATATTTATTTGTACATTGTTATTTTGTTTATAGCTTCTTAATATATTGACTAGACTATTGATATGTAACAGAGATACAAGTTATCAATTTTCATCGATATAAATACTAGAATACAGGTTAAAGGTAAACTTACTTACTTACCGGAATGTTCACTTAACGGAATGTTGTAGCGTTATGGCGCAGAGTGATGTTTTTATTTCTTCGCTCTGGTAACGAAACACAGTGCGGTGCGGTGTGTATCTGTAACACTCAACATACGATGCCTCAAATTGGTGAACGAATGAAAACCTAATGAAAACAAGATGGGAAATGAAATAACTAAACACGGGGTTTCCAGATTCTTTCCGCCTACCCAGCTATATGTGGGATACAATATGAAGCTATAAAATAATAAAATATTCACAATATGCATTTTTTCAGCTTTCATTTCACTTTTTGGGTATAAAGAGTGATAGAGTAATTCAGATGTCAAAATACTATTCTCTTCTTGCCTGGTATTACCTTTTGAGTGGCGGTACTTAACGTTGTTCTTTTTCTTATCAGAATAAAGATATTGAGAAATTAACATAATTAAAACAAAAATATCCTCTCAATAAACCAATCGAACCCACAACCATCGCGTGTAAACGATATATATCTTAAACCCTATAGGTTATAGCTAGAAATAAGTCATAGAAGCGGTTGACGGCACGGACTATGCGGGAAATATTTTTTTTTATAAAAGTAACGGGCAAATTAAATGCTTCCCTGAGATTGATACGGGTGGAGAAAGTTGCCATTCTTTTAAGAAAACTTGGAATTTATGGACGCCTCATAACTCATGAGTTAATGCCGAGAGGACTATTGCACTATATTAAAGAGGCGGCTTAGGAATTGAGACGTTGTGTTAGTTTTACTTTGTTTTACTAGAGATACTGATTTCTATGGTATACTGATAAAACCCAATCGAGGAAATAGTATATTTAATATTTTCGAATTAAATATTTAATGATTTCATTTTTTCATTTTGGTAACAAGGCAAAGTGGGGTGTTGAGTTTCGCTACTTAACTTACGATAACTTAAATTCGGTGGCAAGTGCAGAATACAAAGATGTCTTAAGATTAGGTTTTCAAGTCCCTCTCCTTACCCCTGCCGAGTTTTTTTAGGATTCTTTGGATTTACTTAATTCTTTTTTTATTGCCTTGAATGGAGACCGAACCAACAACCTATTGCATTTACAGTTATACGCTTGTGTCAATGCATCACGACTGGCCTCAAGGCAGGCAATAAAAGTATCTTTGTTGTAAAAATAAAACCACCAAATAAAACTTGTTCTAATAAAATGATGAAGATAAATCTTGAGATACGTTATTACATCAAAATTGCGCCTATAAGAAAAACGTTGCTAATAAACATTCAAATACGTTAAAAAATAATGCTTGGAAATTTCATAAGATTTGTCTACAAAAATGGTTGCAGCAGGTTCAAATCTTTACAAGAACACGTTTTTAGTAAAATTATATGGTTGTGGGTTCAATTTCTACTCGAAGCTATTAAAAATATTGATTTTCCTTTTTCCCTTTTTTTTAACTTCACGCAAAATTCCCCCCCTACATAGCAAGGTAAGCAGATGGAACCTTTGAACTTAGTGTTAAAACACTCCGTTCCCCTTAAGCAACTTCCTTTCCCTACTTTCCGCTGAATTTTGGAGGCATTATGTACTAAGTGATAGAACTACACACCATGCTTTTCCTCGTTACCAGAGCAAGTAAAGAAAT
>DWMZ01003034.1:0-13286 GCA_018249855.1 Eueides tales michaeli | reverse complement strand
ATATATATATATATATATATATATATATATATATATATATATATATATATATATATATATATATATATATATATATATATATATATATATATGCGTGCGTGCGTGCGTGCGTGCGTGCGTGCGTGCGTGTTTTATGTTCACATTCTTTCATTTTACGACGACGCACTTTTGATGCATAGCGTAGGAAAATCAGTGGGACTGTAAATAGGACAGGTAGTGGGTTCGATCCCCACTCGAAGAAATAAAACATTGAATATTTTCAATTTTTCACTCTGGTAATAAGGCGTTGAGTTCCGCCACTTAGCACGTAGTACTTCTAATTCGGCGGCGGAAGTGGGGAACTGAACAGAGAGTATATTAACATTAGGTTCCCAAGTTCCCTCTACCTACCCTGACATGTGCGGGATGCAGTGTGAAGCTGAAAAAACAGAAAAAACAAATATTTTCATCACTTAGTAACAGAAGAAATCATTGCGTAGAGGATGTAATATTTTTCTATCTTCAAGTAAAATCGCGGTACGTGATGGTAAGTGATCACCGCACCTCTATGTCGAGGACAACAAGTGATGGTGATTAAGTTATTTCACCATATTATTATTTAAACTATTTTTTTGATTTATTTTTATTTTTTTCGAAAAAAATCAATATCAAATACTCCATTCTTAATAATGTTGGATACAATATGTATTAACTTGTAGTACACAACGTTGCGAATACTCCAAATATGAACTAAGCCCGCTTTGACATTTCCCAGTTATGCCAAAAATATAACGAGTATAACCATTTTTCATAGTAAATTTTTAATTAAATTTAAATATAATTAATATTATAAGTAATTAATATTAAACTACTCTAAATATTTTCTTACTTCTGCTTCATTTATAACTGTCGAGCATTTCGCCGCATCTTAGCCAAACCTCATTTCCATCCAGTCAAGATTAATTTACCTGTAGATTTATATATAATACTTATTTAGAAAACTTTAACAACATTTTAACTTACTATATTCTATTGAAGCAAAAAAGATAGACTACTAACTTATCACAACCATTCATATTTAATTTAGTAATAATAATCGTATTTTGTAATAATGCTCATCATATGACATACTTCCTTCCTTTCATATTTCCTTCCTAGTAGTTAAAATTTAGCAAGAAGTAAGAAGTGACAGTACAAACAATAGAAAAATAAAATAAGTATAAATATATTACAAACAACCAGCACTTTTACACTCCGACTGCGCCATGAATAACATATGACATGAAATGGCGGTTGAATTATCAATTTTAGGCAATTGCGGTATATATTGTTTTAAATATACGAGTTTCTATTTAAAAACTAATAATTTTTCGGAACTTCATCCACAATTATGGCTTTTTTAATTCTGATTTTGATAGCTGAACGCACGAAAATATATTTATTATTATTATTTAACAACACTGGCATTCCTCTAATATCGGTGAAAAGGAACTTTGCTATTTTCTATCTTAAAATATTTTCATGTACATGTCATCTCAACAAAAGCCAAAAGAAATAAAACTGATTGCTCAAACACTTAATTCACTATCAGTCCTATAATGAACACGCGTTTGCGTCATGATGTTTAAGACCTGTTCTTCAAATCATAAATAAAAAATTCACTTGAGTAACCTCTTTCCTAGCGTCGGTCGGACCCTGGTTGAAGTTTTATTGCGGTTTCCTGTTACTACAGTCTAGTTGAACATAAGTTAGCTAGAAAAATACTATATTTGAAATTTTATAATGTGCCATTGTAATAATATTTTGTGTGTAAGTAAGTAATACAAAAAAATCACAATATGAGTAGCAAAAAAAATGCGTCATGCAATGTGCGTTTAAATAATAAATGTTTTTTTTTATTTTAACGGAGGATACTGATTAACGCTGAAGATGCTTTAAGCCTGTCGTAGCGTAGGGGCGGATGAATGTGACTATAGACGTGACAGGTTGTGGGTTCGATCCCCACTCGAGGAAATGAAATAGTTAATATTTACATTTCCCTCCTCTAGATACAAAATATAACGCGGTGTTGCCTTTCGCCACTCAACACGCAGTGGCTTTAGAATTCGATGGAAAGTAGAGAACGGAAGGACAACAGTACGTATGATTTTCATGGAAACGAATGAATTATTTATATTTTTTTATTTAGATAGCAAAACAAAACGCAGCGTTTAGTTTCGCAACTCTATCAAACAAAAACTATCAATCAACAATCAAGCAAACTATATCTTTGTTAATGCGATGCGATGTATCTTAACGATTTCCCCTGCCTACCCTGGTGTATGCAGAATACAGAATGATAGTCAAATATTTTATATAATTTTCCTTAATATACATTAAAACTGAGTACTATCAGATACTGTACCATTATGCTAAGATAGACTGAAATTAATTTACTTATATAATTACTAAGCCCTCCCAATATTCTCGACCTATGTCTAAAATTTTAGGCTTAGGTCCGTGCCGTGTGGACCGCGCGTCTCTCGATGGATCAAAGTAACCGCTAAATACAATTATAAATGTGCGTCAATCATTAACACAAAAAACACTTAATATCAAGGTTCTTAGAAAGCAAATAATACAGACACAAAATAATCCTAAGTAGCTTTTTGTAATAAAAGGTTTTTTTAACAGCTTTACGCCTTTACCGCATAACGGGGTAGCAGACATTGTGCATACAGTCAGACTGCGCCACTAGCGATTTTTACGAGTTGAATTGAATTGTTCTTACTTATTTTAATGTTTTTCACACCAACGTTATTATACTACTTATAATAAAAAATTATTAAATTGGATTATATAGAGAAATTAAATAGCTATTTTCTATATGTAACATACTATTACATATAGAAAATAGCTATTTAAACGACGTTTTAATATGCTAAGAAGTTTAGCTTCGAAGAAAGTTCTTATTCATTCATTATTTAAAGTATCACATTTGTGTGTACTTACTTAGTTTTAAAGAGGGGCGGGAGACGTCGACGCGGCACTAAAGGTCGACTTTCTGCGGTATTTGGCAAAAAGTTCGTGGGTTGCGGGTAAATTACGTCGCCCTAAGTGCACTGTCATTTGTGTCACTATCACGTGTGTCATTTAAAGCGTTTTGCCAGATTTTTAAATGAACACTCGGGGATACGAAACATTTTTTTTTCTTTACTAACTAGAGTCTTTATAATGGGTTTTAACTGTAGACGTCGCAGCCGATTTTCCATATCTAAATTTCCGCACGAATTGGAGAATGGATCTTATAGTTAGAATTATACACCACATGACATGTATGTGTATTAGTCTATGTAATAAATGAAAATTTAAGTATTTTTTTTTAGCTTTACACTGTATCCCGCACTGTATCCCTACCCAGCCAGTAGGCAGATGGAACTTGAAAACCTAATATTAAGACACTCTGTTCCACTTCCGTTCTCCACTTTCTGCCGAATTTGAGGTATTGCATATTGAGTGTCGGAATTCGACGCCGTCTTTTGGCTTGGTACCAAAAGCGTAGAAATGAAAATATTAAATATTTAAATTGTATATATCGAATATTTCATTTCCTCGAGTGGGTGGGTATCCAACCCATAACTTGTAGGTTACAGTCACACGCTCGTGCCACTGCGCCACAACAGGCCTCTTTTGAGTTTTATATTTAAATTTTAGAGCTTAAAATGTCATAGGCGTTCAGAGTTATTATCATTTTACCAAATTTAAAACTTTACTTATTCCACACTAAATACGGAAAACATATAATATATATAATTCTCATTTTAAAAACTAACATAACCCATGAGACCAGAGGTCTGTCATAGCGCAGGGACACTTGCGTGTGACTGTACACGCTATAGGTCGATCCTCCTCGAAGAAAGTTGTATTACTTCACTCTGGTAACAAGGCAAAGCAAGGCGTTGTATTCCGTTACTCAACACTCAATACCTCAAATTAGGGTACGGAGTGTTAAAACACACCGTTCTATACCTTATAAGGGAACTCAGGAACCTAGTATTAAGATACTAGGTTCCCAAGTTCCCTTACCCTATCCCGGGAATGAAACTGAAAATAAAACATAATAACGAGTCCAGAAAAACAAAGGTAATTTCCTTATGGCGTAATAGGATTATTTCCTACTGTGAGCGCAGGCGCAGCATTACAATTATTATTAATTTCCCGCTCTTAAGTTTTCCACCATACCGCTACACAGTACCACCGCTATAGACAGACAGCGGGAAACTGTGAAGCAATCCTAAGATTGATGTGACCAAATATTTTCTGCTATGTTTTAAATACATAAGCTTATTAAGACTATATATAATAATATAATATACGATATTGTAGAAGCTCGTGTAAAGAAATACGAGGTATCACGTCACTTGCGGACGAGCGATTTGTACAATAAATCTGTTCTATGTGCAGGTGTGAGTCTACAAATTGAAAAGTTTAAATGCATCACCCGCCACTGAAGCAGGACGAGCGCAGAGCTCGTGTTTTATGTGAACTACAATTACAAGCGGATGACTATGTATTTTATACGTTTATGGGTAATGTTATACTTCATACATTGCGAAAAGAAGTAAATTTTTTAACTTGGTTTTCTTGGGTTTTAATAATGGATTAAAATATTCATATATCTATTACAGTGTAGGACTGTCAACGCAGTGTGGGTTCGATCCTAACACGAGGGAAATTAGAACATAATTTTTATTGCTCTCGAGAGACAGAGCCAAAATTCAAATGCAGAAAACAGAGTATTGTAGCACTAAATTCTATTGCGTTGCGTTTCGTCCTTCAACAAGCCTTATGTCGAAAATTAGAAATTGACATATCGAAATTGGATCAGATCGATCGGAAGTGAGGAATGCAGTGTCTTAACATTATGTTGCCTCTGCGATGATTTGTTTTTTACAAACAATAAAATCAAATTAAACATGACCTAAATAAAATCATACGCTATATTTTTTAAAGGAATTTAATAGATATCCATTATGTAATAGTAATTGGCTTCGAGATGTTATTTTATTAACCTGATTTGTTGTGAGTACATTCATTTTATTTTTATAAAATTTTGTGGATTTCATTTACAAATTTATTAGTTAAAGTAAGAACTGGTTTGACTTTAAGCTTGGTATATCCATTTTTACGCAAATTACCAATTACGAGATCATACTGTAAACGCAAAGGTTGTAAATTTGATTTCTGTAAAGATGATCTTTTATTTTTTTAGTTCCGCTGTGGTAACTAAAAAACGCGGTGTTGAGTTCCGCGATTAAATGTGCATTTTCTAACAAACTGCCTGAATACTAGGTTCCCTCTTCCTACCCTTCTACACATCAGACACAACGTGATTCATCGTATGATGTAGCGCAGGTGATGCTGCATGGAAACGAGATTTAGTTTGATGAGAGGAGCGCATTTATGATCCCATTACTCGGCTAATGAGATAATTGGAACTCGCAGCGTACGCAGTGTACGTTTAATGACTGAGGGTCGTTAATTAACGTTGATTGATTGAAGAAGGCTTCTTATTACTAGTGACGTGTACCTTAGTGTAGTGTATTGGATATATAATTTATAAGTGGTGCCGTCATGGCGCAGTGGTATAGCGATTGACTATAAACGCAATGGTTGTGGATTCTATTCAATCAGCCGCTTTGGTGGTTGAGTTCCTCTATTCAAATTCATTGTCAAAATTTTGCAGAAAAGTAAGGAGCTAATTGTTGTAACACTATATTCTCTGTGATTTCTTGCTATGCGGAAAAAATGAGAAGAATAAATTACAGACACATATAAATCAATGGAAAGTTTGTAATATACTATTCCTCTTATCGCAGGTTCCAGTCGACATTTACGTTACTGTTATAGATATTAATAATTTTACAAAATTCACAGTCATTTCCTCCACTAGCCAATACTAAGTCTAAATCAACCAAATTTTCAAAAAACATAATATTGCTTAAAGCTGTTATCCGTATATAATACTGTAATCTGGTGCTAAGACACTCATTTCCTCAGATTATATCCAATTATCGAAACATTATTAGTCAAGTATCGTAAATCACCGCGCTTTATTACCAGAGCGAGGAATTAAATATTAATTAACTCCTCCGATTAGAAATCGAACCCACAAGGTATTTCCCGTTCCTATCGGTCTCTCTCTATATTTGCTCGCTGTCACCTTGCGAACTACAGCCTTAATTTATCATTATCTACATACACCTTAGGTTTTAATTTTATAGTATTTCAGAACTTTAATGTAAATATCAATTTATAAAGGTTTACTGCTTATTGGTCAAATATAGACGTCTAGACTCTAGAGTAAATCTCTGCACCAGGGTAAGCAATATAAGACCACGTACCAGAACATTTATTGTTTGTGTATCGCTCGTTTAGTTATATTGACGCTTAAACTTTAATTGACACTTGAGTAAATTATAATTGTTGTGTAACAGAAGCAAACATAAAATTTAAGCAGACTTCAGTATTTTATTATTAATGGATTGGTTAAATAAAGCACGATGCTAAGTTACGTGCCATTATACATAAGTTCTTGTAATTGGATGAAAAATGGACAAAGAAGTGTCCTGATATTAAATTATTTACGTATATGATGCGTGGAAAAAAATATATATATTTGACCCCACGTTCTAACATAATTATCCTAAAATATTAAATACATGATACCAAAAAAGGGCTGAAAAATAACAGAAAGCCTTGCAAGGAAGGAACAGTAAGTCTCCATTATGAACGTTGTTACGTAATACAGTTTAATTGTGCGTCGCCACGATCAAAGGGGCTTTTGATTAATTATCGTCTTAACTCGAGCGAACGAAAAATTGTGGAAAATCAAAGTACATCAGTGAAGCCTCCGTCGTTGCTCCTCTCTCGATGGTCCCACCTCTATTATTGGTAGAATAAATAAACAATATAACATATAGGCGGGCGGGGTCGGATCCCTGCCTATTTACATCTTTATATCTTTTATATAAGTTAGCTAAAATTATGGTCGTTGGATTGTATAGATTTCATGCTACTTTACTATTACACACTAGCGTTTACTTGCAGATTCGTCCGCGTCTTCAAATGAAAATATCTAAGAGTTGTGACATATTGTAAGTGCGTAAGTGAATATATATCAAAATTGACAGAGGGAACCTAGTGTTAAGAGACACCTATCTTCATGTACGCATATTTTCAAACAATGCGTGTTACGTGTTGAAACTCAACGCATCAAATTATTTCATATCCGCAAATAGGATCAAACCAATAACCGTTCTGATAATAATCAAGCGCTTCTATTGATTTAAATGAAATTCTCATATAACAACAGGTCCACCGAGATCGTTTGTCATTTAGAGGCAATTGGGTCGACCGTTGGGAGACAGCCCTTTATGACAGATTTTTATTGTTGAATAAATAAATAATATGAGAATCTGGAAATTTTAAAACATAATGTATGCGTTATCAACGGTTACTATTTATAAACATTTCATTCACTATATCTATTTTTCTCAGCTACACTCTTTACGGCGGGCATGGTAGCGTGGACACTAACATTGAACAAGCCTAACAAAGCGTTGACCCACCACGCCACGATGGTCTCGAATTAAGAGACAAAACTACAAACAAGTCTTATAGAGCAACTAAAATACTTACAAATATTTCATTATATATATATTATATTTATGTTTAATTTAATAATTAACAGACAGACACACACACGCACACACACACACACACACGCGTCCAAACATCGGATGGAATACACAGCACACAGAATTGAAAGCAGTATTATTTTTTAAATTACGTTTTTACTTTGTTTTTCCACTTCACACTACATCGCACAAAGCAGAGTAGGCAGAAGGAAGCTAATATTGTTTTAATATCCCAACATTCCTAACTCTTCGTGTAATGGTAGAGGCAGTCATACATGCTATGAAAGGTAAAAATCATATCTAGCTTGGGAAAATCTTTTTGTCATTCTAATCATTACAAAAGTGTTATAAATATTCAGTACTTTCTTAATTGTTTTTTTATGTGACGTATTTAGACATCCCGTTTAAGAAAGTATTAAGTAGTAAAGTATATCTTGAAAAATTGTTGAACTGTGAAATGTTCTGAAATACCTAACTATCCATGTTATATTGGTTACATAATTTTCTTTTACATGACAAGACTATAAAATATTTAATAATCCAAGGATTCACAGGTAGAACCTAACAAAGAGAGGGAGATGCTCCGAGTAGTACTACTCCCAGAACTTGAAATCCATTACAGGTTTAGAATGTACTTACACTGTCTGCTCTTTACCTAATAAAAATTCAATTGATCATACTAGTAAAGTCTTCGAAGCAATTAACTTACCTAAACAATGAAAGCGAAATCAAAAGGTAATAAATGTTGTTTGAGGCTGACATCACAACTTTTCTCTCCTAGCTAAATTATTTGAGTATACCGACGTAAAGACCGACGAAATGTTCGGTACATTACAACAATTGCCGAAACGTTTTGGGTTGAGCAGCGGAACTTTATGATTTAGCAAGATCATATCAAATAATTTAAATACAATCATTCTCTACATTGGAGAGGCTCGATCCCCTCTTTCGAGGAAATAAAGTAGTTAATATTTTCAATTCTTCACTCAGTTGTCAAGACAAAGTGTTGCGTTAGCTTCACTACTCCACACGAAGTGCCTCAAATTCAACGGAAAGTGGGAAATAGTAGTGTCTTAAAGAAAACGGAGTATCTTAATATTTCCAATTTTCCTTAATATTTTCTTACTTTGCCGTATGCGGAATACGGGGAAAAGTTGAAAAAAAATAAAAGAAAAAAATAACGAACGGGCTCATGTTTAATGAACCTTGTCTATCAAACAATAATTGCTGGCAATTGTTCGAGTCCACGTATCAGCTATATCAAAGTTTTCTATAGAGGTTCACTTACAAAAGTGGCACACCTCACTTTTTATTTATTTAATTACTTCTTATACCCCGTTGTATGTTGCACAGTAGGCAGTGGGAACCTAGTAAACACACTGTCTCCTATACATTGCCCACTCTTCAAGATATTGCTTGTTAAATAACATTACTCAACACCGCCCCCTTTTTTACAATTACCAGAACGAGGAAATAAAAAAAAAATAATTCCCCAATAAGAAATCAAACCCACAACCATCGCCTTAAAATCACATGTTGCTTATCGCTTCGATACGATATACTTTTCTTTCTTAACTTATCTCACTCATTTAGCAGGATCAGGCACCCAAATTTCAACAGTTTTAAGGCCAATAGTATCGTCTGCGCCTTGTTTGTCAGTTACTAAGCAACAGAAGAGTTTCATATATATCAAAAATATAACATATTCTGAGTCACGCCACTTTTACTCTTTTTTTTATTAAATACTTATATAGAAGTAACGGGAAACGAAAAATAATGGTCATTGTAATTGTGTAGTCTTTAATAAAATAATAATAAAATGACTACCTGTTTGTTTTAAATAAAGATTAAAAAAAGTGAGAAACTGAGTTAATCTTTTGTTTCGATACGGAGTTTTTAGAACGCCAAAATCGTCCGTCCACTCCACTGGAACTTAAGACAATAGTGGAACCTTTGAATTGGTCTTATCAAAATGTTGGAATTATATATATAACAATAATATTTTTTCAGTAAGCTAAATACAAGTAAAGCCATTGTGATTGAGCAGCAAGGCACCTGAGTATACACACGACGGGTTTCTGGGGGGACTGTTATTTTCACTTCGAGGATTTATATAATTTCATTAATTTCCTCACTGAGGTAACAAGACAAAGCGTACCGTTGAAATATACAATTCCACTCACAATGGAATCTAAAATTGAGAGGAGAGTAAACTGTCTTAACACTATGTTTCCTGTGCCTACTAGTTTTTACATACCTGATAGATGTAATGTAAGGATGCACCGCTGTAGGTGAATTTCGAGTACTTTACATGTTCATGCTATGGAATTATCATATACGAATATTATAATTATAATAGCAGTAAAAGGTCCTGGTACATTTGTATAGTGTCTAAAGCGATAGTTTACAATTCGATTTTTCTTCGTCCACATTATCTATTTTATAGTGTTAATACTAGGTTCTTTCAGCTTACTCTATATTTATAATATAAAAGATATAGTATGTAACAATATTATTATGATCTAAATATACAAAAATTACACAATATCAATATGAATAGCGAAATAAAAGAGTTATCTCGTTTTCAGTTTCAGCTGAAATCAGAGGATTGGTTTTTAAAACGATTGTTTGAACGAACTAGAGGAGATTGCAATTTGTGTTGTAAGTTTAATGCAGGTTGTGTGCGTGTGTGTCTGTCTGTGGAATCGTAACTACTAAACGTATAGATTGATTATGAGATGATTTAGTAAAGTAAGTTTATATGTACAGTTTGACACTTAGGTTACCTATCAAGGCAAGGTACATCGTTAAAGTATTAGCAAGTTTTTCTAATAATTGTTTTTGTAAGGTTACTAATGTCGAATGTTACTGACTTTTTTTAGCTCAGCGTGAAAGGAATGTTTAATCACCAGACTATTTCAACTTTTTAGTGTCAATTCACTTTTACAAACGTAAAAAACGTTTAAACGTTTCTTATGAAATTTATGATTATGAAACAACTACCTTTAAACCATATGAACATAAAATATGTGGAGTTAACCGCGTATACGTATACAAATATGTGGTTTAGGGTTAATTGATACTTAAATTACTTAGACTATGTACTACATACGTTACATTACGAAGAACGTGCTGTAGCTCGCATTAGACTGTGATAATAATGTAGTTTACTCTAAGCTCTTTAAGAAGAAGATTAATATTTTCTTTTATTTATTTATTTAGCTTAACGTTGTCTGTATTTCACGTGACAGGGTAAGCAGAGGAAACCTTCGGAACCTGTTATTTATGGTTTTAGTCAGTTGACTATTTAAGAAGTACAAGTTTAATTAGTACAAACTTAATACACTTAATCACTTAATACACAATGTTTCTAAAAAAAGCCATTGCATGTGGAACTGAGTGTGTTAACACTATGTTTTCTCTGCGTACCCTCATATATGCAGCATTCAGAAAAAATAGCAGGATTAAAAAAAATCATAAGTTACACCGCGACGACCATTAATAAACGTTATAATTTGCAAATTGAGCGGAAAAGATCGTTGGAATTACTTTAAATTGCTTAAACAATTGAGGTTAAAGTTTAAAACTTCCTCGTACCAAGTTCTACTAAAGATAATTTTCAAGAACTAATTAATTTAAGTACTTAAATGAAATATGAACGATTTCTAATATTTTTGGATGGTTAAAAGCAATTATTTAACTATAAGTAAGTAACTCTTTATAAACGCCAAAGTGTCTGAGTGTAGACGCGATGCTTGTTGATTCAAATCCCACTTGGGGGAGAGAATTATTTCCCATCCCTCTTTTAGACCCATGCAATGTATCGAAAAGTTAGCCGGAGCGTGAACGAACCAGAATTCAGGGGAGCACTAAAAGAGAATCCTTTCATGAAATCTGATAAAAAGCACGGCGTTGAGGTCACAGCACGGCACTCAATACTAAGGAAAATTGCAATATTAGAAATTCGCTTTTCTTTAGTATATTTAAATTAGATGTTAAAAGAAACCAATAATATTTTTTAAGCTTTCGTCATTTAAATAATTGTTTCCGATAGGGAGGAAAACCGAATGATTTAGTATATCAATGTGAAAGCACTATGATACGCTTCGTTAATTTAGATCCTAATAACAAGTCCACAACATCGACCCGATAAGTCTGACAACGAAGTTAGGTCAGAACTCATTATACCCCTTCTAAAACACTAACCACTAAAGTGCGAGGGTAACGACATATTTTACTAATTTTCTATTTTGCTTTTAATCTTTTATTGTTGTATTATTTGCCATTTGAAACTTTGTTTGCGTAAAATTTATGACCTCCTGAGAAAACAATAAAATTTTAATATAGCGTGATTTGAACAAGTACTGTCAATGTAAGTCGCCTTTTTTTAACTAACAAGCCCTTAAAATCTTGAGAATAAATTCTAAAGAGTGAAGAGTAGAATAAAATATCACTGTACATCTAATCTGTAACCGTTATATTCACGTACCCGCCTCGTGAATGGAACTTACTAAAACTTGCTTATGTCATGTTCCAAGTACTCCAGGTAATTCTGACTACACAGTACCTGCTGTGGGTGGCTTAGAGATTATTAACGTGATGTAACAGAGCCTTGAGCGACCCTCGATTAATAATGCGGAACTTTGAAAACGACTTGATGTCTATGTCTATAAGAATTTGCACAGCACAATACTCTTTGGAGCTAGAAAGCTACAAGAGCTTAAATAAAAAACTATAATACATAGAACTGTAATCAAACAATCCTCGATGGTCAAAACAGACTTGCACTTATTATATTTACATAATTTAAACATTACATATTTCCAGAGTCCAGATGGAAAGTAGTAAGCCTTTTTTATATAATTATTTTGTAAAAGTTGTGGAAGCCATATTTGAAAAAGTACATTTCATATAAATAACAAAAAACATATACCAAAACTGTTCGTAACAAGAAAACCTTTACAACGCGTTTCAATGATATATATACATTAATCCTTAAGAATGCGTTGCAAAGTGGTGTCTTAACAATAAATATAATATGAGATACAGCCTAAAAATGTAAGTTAAGAGTAAGTTATATAAAACAACATTATTAATATTCTAAACAGAACTCAACACAAAATGGAAATTCATGTGAAAAGAAACAACATTTTATTTCCTTGAGGGCAATAGGTTGCGATTCCAAACTAGAGCTCGGAAATAATAAAGAACAATGAAACTGAACTTTGCAAAACTCAACTAAGCTTAGACGTTTTGCGGGGGAGCTCCTTAGAGTTCAAATATTTTTCTAGATCAACTCGATTCCAAATATATTGAGGTTTCATTAAATCTACTTTTTTTTTATCACATTCAAGTTATATCTCGAAAATGGCGGTGAACATCTGTATCTACTCCTTTCACCGCGCACTGTTTATTATTCAAGATATTGCGTTTTGTATGGTGAAATTGACAACACGTTTTGCCTTGTTACGATACAGTAAAAGATTTTTTTTTTAAACGTGAAAAAAATCAAACTCGAAACTCAATTGTTACGGTCAGATATATTATAGTCAGTTTTATATCAATAATAATACACAAAATATACAGCATATCACAAATAGTTCAAAGCTATCGTCTGGTCCAGAAACA
>DWMZ01003033.1:0-13286 GCA_018249855.1 Eueides tales michaeli | reverse complement strand
CTTAAATATTTTGCTACAGCATCTCAAAAATAGAATCCAAGTCTTGTTCATCCAAATAATATTACAAAAACGATCATTTCATATGATTTGTGATGTAAGTGTGCGATAACTTGCTTTAGGGTATACGATTTTTATTGACGCGTAGGGAAAAGATTTGGATACTATGTTTTCATAAAATCCTCCGCCTTCATCGGGTAGGGTTATAGTCCCCGCCCTGAGTGACAAAGTGTAACGTTGAGCTTCGCCTCTCGTAAGTTAACTTGACTACCGGCAGAGGTCACCATGTGTTTCAGAAAGCCTGTTACCATTATTTTTGGATAACGTAAATTTATAAAAATCTCCTTATATAAAGCTATAAGAATTTCGACGTAGTTTGATAACGTATGACTTAGTAGGTCAGAGCTGAGTAATGAAGCTAAAAAAAACACACAAATACGACTGTTACGACTATCCAACTGAGCCTTAAGAATTACTTTAGTATATTGAAAGAACAAGATATCTTAAAAATTAATATTCAAGATATTTTCTATGTTTACTTCCGGAACTATACGAAATCAGTTTTGTGGTACATGAAATTGATTTCGCTATTAAATTTCTTCTTTATTTATATCTCTTATTTTAGATTTTTAGTTTTGGATAGTTTGGTCCATTTATCATAAGATAGATGATCGGCACATGTGCCTATATATCTATGCCTTATGGGAAATATCGAAAAGGAACAGTTTCAAATTTAGCTAGTAGAAATTCCGAGTATAATATTAATGTAATTCTTATAATGATAGGCACTCACGATGTAATATGATAGCGTCTGAATGTCATTTATAATGCAGTGTTAAATTTCACCACTTATCTATACTGTCTATTCGTTTTAACATCATTAACTATATACGGAATAACTATATGCGAATGATGTTAAAACAAATAGGCCTGTCGTGGCGCAGGGCTACAAGTGCGACTGTCAATGGGACAAATTATGGGTTCAATCTCCACTCGAGGAAATCCAATTTTTATTATTTTGATTTCTTCGCTCTTGTAACACAATGGCTAAAAATTGAATTCAAAAAGTAGAGAACGGAACGGAGTGTCTTGACACTAGGTTTCCAAGTTCCCTCTGCCTAAACTTACATTCTATTAATAAATATGGATAAAAACCGTTGTTCAAACAAATTCTAATTCTATAACAAAAGCAAATTATATCATTTAGACAATATAACCCCCAATTTATGTTAAAATATTCTTCATAAAACTGTCCCTCTACTTATAAAATCCGCTAACGAATCAAAACTTTAAATGCAAAAGCCAACTTGGTTTAACTGTCCGACTTCTCTTAAACATAAATATTTGGTTGACGTCTAACTAACTAAATAGAAGAGTTCATAGTAGCGGAATGGCGTTTGACTATAAACGCGACGATAATGGATTCAATTCTCACATTGTTTATGTTAGATGGAGCGTTTTCTTTTAAATTCACTTTCCACCATGGTTGAGGCATCGCATGTGGTGGGGTGGAGAACGCCTCAACACCGTAGTTTGCCTTGTTACCAGACCGAAGAACCAGAGAATAAATGAAAAGAATAAGTATTTGATTTCCTCGAGTATGGATCGAGCTCACTACTCGTTGCTTTTACAGTCGAACGTTTATGCTTCTGGACCACGGTAAAACTCTTTATTATTTATTTTGATCTACAAAACAATATTTGTTTGTTTCGTATAAAAAATATATTTAGACGATATAACAACGTGTTCCAGATAATATAGCTAAATCATGGATAAATAAAGACAGTTTTAGGTTCGTTTCCTTATTTTGTTAACAAAACAAAACGCCAACTTTAAGTTTCTTTATATTCATCAGGCAGTGTTTTGAAAATTAGATTTAAGAATGGAAAACTCTCTATATAAGGGATACATCGTAAAAGTACAGCAAAACAACATTGTAATCAAACCCGCTACCCTCCATTCGCGCTGTACTAACAAAGCAGTATATTAGAATGCGTTAGAAATAATTACCTACTGTCAATTCCTCTTTATTTAGTCGAGAACTTGAAACTTGTCTAACTTTGAAATCTGAATCAAACATAAATTAATATTCATTAAATTACACTTTGATCAATGAATTGACTTAACATTTATTAAATTTGTATTCATTACTTGTGTTTTGTCATTAATTTATTTTCATTGATGATTTATGAAGAAGAGTTGAAGCGAATAACTTTGTTTGCGAGGGTTTTGAAAGTTACCCACTTTCTTTTTCTTTTGTCGTTCTTACAGGAATAAGGTAATAGTATATAGGCATAAGGAACAATTACATAAAAATGAAATAGAAAAACTTCAATTCTTCATTTATTTTTAATTCATAATATCTCTAAGACAGCTGGAAAATAGTTATAAAAATGTTTCTCGGCAGTGAATATTATATTCAATTCGATTCTATGTGACATGTGTTCACTCAACGTGATGCTTCATTCGATGGAAAAAAAGAAACGGAAGCGTCTTAATAGAAATGAAGTGTCTTTGCATTAGGTTCCCAAACTCCCTCTGCCCTCTCTGTCATGTGCGGAGTAACGCGTCAAGCTGAAAAAAATGTAAATAAAAAAGACTGATTAGTAAAATTTATAAAGACATGTTTTTATATGAAAGTACCACTAACCAAAAAAGTACCAACAGTTCTGTATTCGAGAGGTCAAGTTAAACAGGGCTTACTTAAAACCATTGTTAGTTATGTTTTTTTGTATTATATTACTTTTTGAAGCCCGTTTAATTATATTACTTTTTACAAAGATTGTTTAAAGTGTCAAGTCTTTCTCAAATTTCATTGTACTACTGTACGATGAAATTTGAGGCACATTTAAGTAAAATTCTCATCTTAGAATGATCCGTGTACTGATATTTTAATATGTTAAGCGAATTCCGCTGATTTTTCAAGCTCGAAAATATATGAAATCCACAATCGTTTTATTAAAAAGAGTAATAAGTTATATGCAAAGTAAAGCAATATCTGATATTCTAACTTGTTTTTGAAATAAAATATTTGGGGGTTTTTCTGAAATGTCTTGGAATTTGTGGACTGAATGACGAAAAATGGTGGACGAACTATTTTAAATCTAGGTGTCCTCTGGCTACCCACTTGTATGAGGTATATACGAGTCCTAACTCCAAGTCCCCTCTGCCTACTGTCATACAATTATTATATCAATGTACCGCCAGTGATTTCTTAATCGGCTCACGTCTGTGTGAGTGAATAGGAAATAAAACTAGTTCATTCTGAGGAGTGAGAATTGAACTTGCTACCGTCGTTATTATAGTCATTCGGCGGATACATTAATTTTATTAAAATATAATTTTTTCTTATAATTAACCTTATCTAAACAGATTTAGTAACCCTAAAACAATTATTAACGTACCTGGCGGTATGCCAGTTACTGTCGTATTCCGAGATTACCGAATCTAATAATATGAGTTTAACATAACACCTTAAAACAATATTCTTAATAACACTATGTTGCATAATACATGTTTTATATCTCCATCTTAGTTAATAAATCGTATGCTATAGATGTTGAATATAAATATAAATTCAGTATAGTATATAGTATTCAGTATTCAGTACCAACAATATTTAAAATTTTCATAAGCACCTGATTAAAAAAATCACCACATCTTGGCAAATCATTGCAGCTCATAAACCGCTTATTTGACTTTCATAAAACATAACTTAAAACCATCGAAAAGAACAAGAATCTTGGTTAAAAAAATGCACTTAAATCGGTTTATTCATTTTTGAGCTACCTTGTCATAGCCAGACAGACAAAACAAACTCACCATCATACTTTTTTATTGACAGCAGGGCAAAAAAATAGGTAAAGTCACCTGTTTTTTTGTCTTTCTTTATGGTGAGGAAACCCTATAACGAGAAAACTACACAACCTACTAAAACCTCACGATGCTCCTCCTCGACGCCACAGACCGGGGCTATGGGAGTCAAGGATTCTTCTATAAACTAGGCGGCAGAACAGACTGTACCAAACATCAAGGCATTTGCCCAGAACTCAAGAGTTTAAGTTTCTGTAAGATCTGAAAGCGTAAGTTTCAGTTAGGATTTCTCATCATCTCATTATCTAGATTTATACCTGAAAACTTCTAAGTAAAATTGTGTTCCAAACAGAGTTATACTAAATTAAAAATGTCATTTTAGCGACAAGTCTTAAATACTCGTAAATATTCATAGCAAGATTATTAGCAAAAAGTAAATATTTTTCATTTCTTTATGGGATACGATTTTTGGTGTTTCCAAATGAAAAGTGTTACATATAACGGTAACGAAATTGAATTTTGTTTATTTTTTAACTTTCTTAATTGAAAAATATAGATAAAAAATAAAAGGTTTTCTCTGAATGAACATTATTATTTACTGTAGTCGTTTTCTCAAGCAATAAATAGTAAAACCTTTGGGGCCATATTAATAAAAAAATGTAAATAGGCATTTGTGGAACAGTGACATGGCGTTCATAAGCACGTTTCCCATACGGAAACGAGTTAATTTCATTTATTTAGATAGCACGACAAATCGCGACATTCAATTCCCGTATCCAACACACACACTATACGTGTACTAAGCATCTATAAATAATGTCGAGAGCAGACGAGTGTGCCATTGCTCAAGTATTATGATTTTTTGCACCCCTCTACATATGAAATGGTCGTCTGTCTTATGTTTTCTTTGGTTGATTCAGACGCTATTTTCTACTTCAAAACATTAATTAAGATCTGTCGTGGCGTAGTGGCATATACAGACCTGTAAATACGACAGGTTGTGGTTTAGACCCCCACTCGAGTAAATCACTATATTTTATTGAATTAAAATTAAATTGAGATTTGCGAATTTAAAACTGAATAAAAAGGCAACCAACAATAGTGTTCTCTAAATGTATAGATTGATACATATTTCTAAAAATATTAAAATATTTTTTATGAAACAATGGAAGGAATCTCAGTGGATTTAAAATAATTCCTAATTTTATATAAGATTGTATATGTAAATCGAATTTGTGACCACAGTAACTTTAACAAGACACTTTGTTAGGTATAATTGAGTGATTTTTTATACTTTCTAAAATTATACTTAACAAAGTGTCGTGTTAAAGTTATAATAATATTATTACATTAATCATTTTACAACAGGCTCAAGGCGGTACGACGAAAGTTCCTGTAATTACGACGACAAACTAGTTTATAGTATAATTAAAATTGATAATGTCGATGTTGTTATTGAGATGATCAAATCACAGTCTAAATGTAGTCACAACGGTTGTGGGTTCGAATGCTGTTTGAGATTTTTTTTTTTAATTTCCTTGCTCTGGTGACACGATAAAAGGTAGCAATGAGTTTTGTGACTCTATATGTAATGATTAAAAATGAGGCAAAGAATGATGTCTGTGCACTGTGATACGTTGAGCTGAAAAAAAGCTAGCGTTAACTAATTATATTTGCCGACATATAATAATATGTGCCTCTATTAGCTTCATTTTTTACCTAAATTTGACTAATACTAGCATTATTTGTAACTTAAATGTTTAAAAGAGTATTTTAGACTTGGGGCTTGTTGTGGTGCAGGAGTGTAAGCATATGACTGTAAACTCGTCAGGTTCTTGGTTCGATTCCCACTTGAAAAAATTAAATACTGAATATTTCATTCTTTTTTTCTGGCAAGAAGGCAAAAAAGCGACGTTGAATTTCGATACTATATACGCAACGCCTCAAATTAAAGTGTGTTAATTAAAACGAATAGTCTTAACATTAGGTTATCATGTTCCCTTTACTACCCTGCTATGTACCAGAAACAGCGTGAAAGTAAAAAAAATCATACCCCCAAATAAACAGCTAACGAAATTAAGCGTATACATAAATAATTGTCACTTTTCTTAAATCATATTCACGCAAGCGTACAATTTTTATTTTTGCTCTAGAAATATTTGTTAACGAGCAAATTTGGCTTTTAAATGTCCCGTCCTTTAAAAAAATACTTCTCACTCTTTCTATAATAAAAAGATAGGTTTAAGTGCTCTTTGAAGTGATGTATAATTTTGTACTACCTGTCTCTCTGTGATTTGTCAGAATGTTTGTTTACTTATCTGTCTGTTAGTTAGTGAATGGATCATGGTCATTGCATATTAAGTAACGATCAACTCTGCCTATGAGCTCTGTCATGGCGCAGAAATACTAGCGTGGGACTGTAAGCGTGATGGATTTGATTTCGATCCCCACTCGAGGAAGTGAAATATTTAATATTTTCATTTCTTAGCCCTGGTAATGAAACATACGAAGTTGTAATTAAATTTTATATTTTATAATATTCTTAGCTTGTCATAGCGCAGTGGAATACGTCTGACTATGAATGTTTTAGTTGCGGCTTCGATGTCCTTGAAGGGAATGTAATATCATATTTGTATTATTTTTATTGCGGTGGCTTTTTGCTTCACGCTTTACTCGTTACTAGAACAAACAAATAAAGATATTATTTTTTTGATTTTATTCAATGGAGATCGAACCCACAATTTATTGTATTTGTGTCCCTAAATCAGGACAGGTCTCAATACCCGATTATTTCTGCCTATACTACTCCACGTGAGAACAGCATGATAATGGAAAACTGATAATAATTTAATTCCAAAGAAATATATCAGAAAATATATGACTCACAATAACTCGCACGAAAAGACGTATGTAGGTATGTACGTATTTTGTAGCGTAAGGGCACAAGCGTGCGATTGTTAACGCGACAGGGTCTAGGTTCGAACCGCTCAAGGAGAAAACAAAATGAAATTTCCGTACCGTTAAATATATTATTTTCAAAATCATTAAAGTCGGTTTCATTACCCCCATTTGGATGGAGAGTATCATTGTCCCAGTGAATAAAATTACGGAATATCAAAACTCTGCTATTTCAAAATTATTGGAAAAAAACATTTATGATTATCTGTTTCCTCTAATACGCCCCATACTATGTCCACAGCAACATGGTTTTACAAACAAACGTTCCACAGAAACTAACCTCTGTGAACTTCTAGATGTAGTCTTCTATGCTATAAATAGCGGATATTAGGTTGATGTTGTCTATACAGATTTTCCAAAAGCATTCTAATAAAACAAAACAGATTGGTATAAACGGAGATTTTTTGCGATGGCTGAAATCTTATCTTCGAAATAAAACGTAAGCAGTGGCTGTGAAGGGCCTTATCTATAGTTTTGTATTTGTTACTTCCGGTGTGTCGCAGGTTTCGTACCTTGGAACTATTCTTTTTAAGATGTTATAATTTTTCTTAATAAAATTATAACATCTTTTCGATATACTAATACACTTCTTTACGCTAATGAGGCAAAAATTTTTAAAGTTATAAAGGAACATGAAGATTCAGTTTCACAACGCTTCAGTTTGATCTAGTCAGTTTTGAAAAATATTGTAAATGTAATGATTTATTCTTAAGTCTCGACAAATTTTGCGTAATAAGTTTCTCCAGGAAATCATTTTGTACGATTATGAGATTTGTAATAAGCAAATATCAAGAGTCACCGTTGTTAAAGGTGTTTAGCTGGATGCTAGTCTATTGTTCGATAAACACGTAATCAACATTATAGGAAAAGCTCACAAAATGCTCGGGCTTATATTTAGACAGAGTACTCTAAACCTTTTATACTATTCTTACGTTACTTACTTGGAGTAAGCCTCGCCCGTGTGGAACCCAAAGTATGACAAACATGTACTTGCTATTGAAAGTACGCAGAGTAAATTTATACGGTGATTAATTTACAAATTTAAATTAAACAATACTCATAATCTTAATATATTATCTTTAAAAAGGCGGAGAATATATAGGGATGAGATCTTATTTATTTACTCCTTTTTTTAATCTTAGGAAAATTACTAGTTTCTTTTATTTATACTACCTTTGTTTTATTAGTAACAAACGCCTTAACTAATGAAAATAATTTATTTTCCCAGATATATATCAAATCCGAAACCATAACGTTTTATATAGACTTAATACCACAACGGACCCTTGCAAAATCAAACTAAATACAAAGTCAATCAATGCATAGTTTTCGTCACCTCTGTACCGAACTTGGGTATATAACTGAATTAGAATATCGCCATCAGGCACAGAATAATCAGCTTCTGAGGGCCTTAAATATTCCTTAAGGCCTTCATGGAAATATGTCCAGGCTCGGTACAAAATACCAATTTTGAGCTTATTCTAAACGTAACGTAAATGCGACATGCTTTAGGGCAGATTTCCACTCGAGGATATGAAATATTTAATACTTTAATTCCTTGCTCTGGTAAAGAGGCATTTGTTAAATTAGAATTTGCGGTGTAGAGTTTCGTCACTCATTAAGCAGTGCCTCAAATTCCTCGGAATGTTTGGAGCCGATTGGATTATATTAAACTCTGGTTCACACGTACCGATTGCCGACTACCTAATAGAGAAAAGTTGAAAAGACATAAAACAAATACACATTGATCATTCATCTCCCATAAAATGATGAAAACTATAAAATCTAGGACATAAAAACGGTCGTTATAAAACCACAAACGGCTTTATTTGTCGCACCTGATATAAATGTTGACCTGACGAATTTTGATGTGAGTTACATATTTTAACCCTCAAAATTCACCCTTAGAACGGAAACGTTTAGAAATATATTACAGTTTATACTGACGTGGATACGAATAAAATATATATTTGATATGGCGGCCTGTCGTGGCACAAGCACAAGCGTGCGATTGAAAGCGCGACAGATAGTGGGTTCGATCTCCACTCTAAGAAATGAAATATTTATTATTTTTCTTCGCTTTGGTAATTCGACAAATCGCGACGTTACGTTCCTCCACTCAAAATTAAATGCCTCAAATTTGACAGAAAGCGGGTAACGGAACGGAGTGTCTTAACACTATTTCTATTAGTATAAATTATCTGTCAACTGTAACATAGACCGTTGTGGTGCATGGACATTTCATTGGAGTTCAAACGCGGCAGTTGTGGGTTTCATTTCATTCAGGGAAATATTTTTTTTATTTTACTGAATGGGAAGTCAATGTTGTGTATAATAATTAATTAATGTGTGTGACCGGAGCCTAAATTGACATGTTTAATGAATTTAATTAAAAAAGAGCGAGGACAAACATTATTCAAATCATTCTTCGAAATAATAAAATTTTCTTTCAGCTTCCCACTATATTATCGCGCAGTTTTGTGATAAGGGGCGGTAATCAACCCTGCGCTTTACCTCGTTACATGAGCATGGGAATAAAAGTAACTTTTCCTTGAGCGTATATCAAATCCACAACAATCTCCGGCATACGTTTATTTATTTTATATTCTGAGTGTTATTAAAACATTTCTTTCTTAAAATAGAATGAAATATTATAATAATGTATATAGCACAGAATATAAAGTAAATAGTTTGTAGCTGACAGATACAAACGGTTATTACCACCTTTCATAAAAACCGCTCATGTGTGTTTATTGCTCGTATAAATTGGCTGTTGTTTTACATTCTCGTCTAGAATGTTTACTATTTTGGTAATGAAATTAGTTAAACTTATTTCAAAAAATTTGGTGTTAAGTTACTTCTGACCTTTTTCGAGACCGCTCTCTGCCTTCTATAGGAGACAGAGCTGAAGATTTACTTATTTCCTAAGTTCAGATGGTATCCATAATGCACATATTAAAAAAACGTTGGCTTGTGTATGGATTATATATATTTTGTTCAATATTGTTAATTGGTTAAATCCATACTAAAGCGCAATGTCTATAGGATTTGGAGAATCAGGGAGAACGTATTATATTAGCACTAGGTGCCGTCCGATTCCCTTGGGAAATTTCTAGAGGCATTTTTTGTTAAGTGACGGATCTCAAGGCAGTATTTTGCCTCGTTTGCAAAATTAATATATTAAATATTTCATTTTCTTCACCTTTTTCGTATTTATTTTATACTAGCTGCCGATCACGGCTTCGCCCGCGTAGAAATCGATTTAATTCAACCATCTGAGCCTTAACTACCTGCAGCTCTTTAATTCTCCTTCGCATAATGATAAGGAGAATGGAGTATTTTATACTTTAAAATAAGTGTGATATATTAATGATATGTTATTTATTATTGCAATTATCGTAGCTTTTATAGTAAAGTTTTATTCTATCCTCATCCGAAACTCCTCTCCTTATTCCCTTATCTATATCCCCTCTCACACCCAACATATAAATGCTGTTGCTGTGCGGACTTTCAATATCCCCTTCTTATCAGTTTATATTCCTCACCTTTCTTCCTCTGTCTTCCTTGAGCTTAAGTCTAATATCTCTTTACTCCCCAGTCCTTTCTTGGTCTTGGATGACATTAATACTCATCACTCTTTGTGGGGATGTTATACTGTGATGGATTGTCTCCTTTATTGGTAGACATGATTGACGATGCATTTTCAATGATGGCTTTCCGACTCGTAGGGTCAATCCAAATAGGACTAGGACTACTGTAGATCTTTCCCTATATTCTCTTTCTATGCTTCCCAGCTATAGTGGCCAGTTCAACTTTCTGCCAATGGTAGTGACTATTTCCCTATACTTATTTCAATGCATAATAGCTCTCCATTTTCCTCCCTTAGTTCTTCTTCAAAATTTAACCTCAAGCAAGCCAACTGAAATGAGTACGCTGATTCTATGGATTGCATACTGGGAAATCTTCCTGAGTCCGCTTATTTTGAGAATATTAATCTTTGCTATGATCGTTTTGTCTCCACAATCTTATTCAATTTTTGGTGGGATCAGGAATGCTCTGATTCTATCAATCGGCAAACATCTGCCGAGTAGTTTGAATTATTTACAGCGAGGGAGTTCGAGAATATCTAAGGGACTTTTTATACCTTGTATATAATAAACAAGGTTTTCATTTTTTTCCTGCAAAGCAGAGTAGGTAATCTTAACCTGGTGCTAAGAAATTCGTTACTTTTCCTATTTTTTTAGACATTGCGTCTTGAGTGCTGGAACTCGCTGCACTTTGTCGTGGAATTATGAGTGCTTAAGTAAAAATTTGGATGTTACATAAATTAAAGCCAAGAAGATAATTTATATTGATTTTTATAGCAACACTCTTTATCGAACACATAACCAGGTAGGCAGGATAACCTTCCTATTTCAACTTCCGTTTTAAGTATTTCGAATTTTATTTTCGAATTCTGGAAGTACTAAGTGTTGAGTAGCAAAACGCTTCGTTATAATTAATATTTATATTCCTCAAGTGGAAGTCGAAGGCATTACTTGTTACGGTTACAGTTGCACACTTCTTGCTTACTCCTGCTCCACCACTAGTTTCAGATATTTAACGAAATACATATCTATAATAATATAAATCTTCTTGGCAACGTTGTAAGAGGAAAAGCCTATTAAACAGGATAATTTATAACTTAGGGTTTAGACTCTTCGTTCTCCGCTTTATGTTTAAAATTCTTTCCCTGAACTGAAATTGAACACAAAACTGCTTTTCGTTTAATACTTAATATAAATAATTACATACATCCCAGTAAATATTCAATTAAAATTATTTAAATGTATTTAGATTCTATGGTAGTGTAGTTGTGCGGTAAAAATTAGTTGCAGTGTCAGTATAATTTTCAGAGTTCTACCACTTAAGGAATAAGGAAATTTTTGTAAGATCACTTTGTTGTCCGTCTGTAAAAATCAATTACCTTGAGATTCGTTCAATTACCTTGTCAATGTAGCGAACTGAAATGATTATTTAATATTCAGGTCCGTCCAAGCAAAAAATACATTATGTGTCTAAGTCAACATCCACAGATAGGAGAATTTATGTATTATTTTTGCTGTTGAAAACTGTCGCGGCGCAGGGGCACAAGCGTGTGACTATAAATGCTAAAGGTTATGGGTTCGATCCACACTCGAAAAAATATTTAATGACTTCATTTCGTTGCTCTGGTAATAAGAAAAAGCGCGGCGTTGACACTGCGTTCCTAGGTTCCCTCTGCCTAACCTAAATAATAAAAAGTTAAGTTCTAAAAAATAGGAAGTTCCTACAGAAACAAGAAAAAAATGCCCTTTATTTGCTTACATTCTGTATTTCACACATGATAGGGTAGGAAGCATAGGAGCCTAGTGATAAGACACTCCGGTCGGTCTCTCATTTTCCTTCGAATATAAGGCATTACGTATTGAGTGGTGGAACTCAATCCCGCGCTTTGCCGTTTACCAGAGCGAAGAAATAAAACAATACATATTTAACTAAAAAGGTCGTTTCCTCGAGTGGGGATCGAACTCACATTTTGTCGCATTTACAGTCACATGCTTGTGCCACTTTTCATTTAACGTTTTAAAGTCCACCGAAAGAGTCTCTGATTAGAAGAAACAAGGGCCAGTTATTCATTTAAATATTTCTTAACTAAGTCAGCAAGTTTAAAACCGTTTGAAAGTTTAACATTTCGCTGAAATAAAGATCTCGTCATAACTCAAAGTTCCTTTCTTATTACGTAATTAGATTATTTAATATTACCTACTGTTTGAGGAAACGTGTTTAAAATGTTCTTTGAGGTCGAAATTGAGGCCTGTTATGGCTAAAAGGGGTATAAACGTGCGACGATAAACGCTATAGGTTGTGGTTTTGATACTTACTACAAGAAATGGAATATTTTATAGTTTCATTTTCCTCGCTCTGTTCTGTCTGCCGGTCCGACAAGATAGAGCGCGGCGATGAGTTCCGCCACTCAACACAATATGACTGAATTTCGGAACTTGGGAACCCAGTATTAAGACACTCCGGTACGAAAAAAATATAACAGCAAAACGAAAAAACAATCATATATCAATTATTCTTTTTTGGACTTAGTTTTTCAGCATCTTTCACACATTAGATTGGCATGTTCCTTACTCGTAAGAAGCAAAAATTTTACAAAAGGAATTTTTCATTTGTCCAAATCAAAGCCAGAAATTCAGGAATGATTTGTGCCCGAGGCATGATGACAACTTTTTAACTCCTGTTGATTAATGTTTATAGAGCTCTTCTATTACCGAAAAATTTCAGCACAAAACTAAGCATAAGTTACAAAATTTTACATTTTTTTGTTTGAAAAAAATATTTAGCGCTAAAACGCGCTCAGGTGTCATGGCGGTCGTTTGACGTCACTTTTTGTTTGAGGGGTGCCCACTTTCACAAAACATCGATGTTTTCGATTCGATATATCGAAACTATACATCGATATCATTTAATGTATTGATCCAAAACATCGA
>DWMZ01003032.1:0-13287 GCA_018249855.1 Eueides tales michaeli | reverse complement strand
TATATATATATATATATATATATATATATATATATATATATATATATATATATATATATATATATATATATATATATATATATATATATATATATATATATATATATATATATATATATATTACATGAGTTGTGGGTTCGAATCATACTCAGGGGAATTTCCCCGTTCTGGTAACGGGACAAAGCTCAGTTTTGGCATCTGCCACTCAACTCTTACTCTGCTTACTCTGCTTTGCGGTATAGAATGTAAAGTTAAAGCTACAGTACAAAAGAGAAGGCTGTAATACTGTAATTATATATTTTATTATTATATTCTGAGAAACGTGCCTAATTTTACAAGATACAAGATATAAGCTTATAGCGGATAGATATACAAACTAATTCATATTCTAGAAGTGGAGAAAAAAGTGAGTTATTATTTTTAGAGCCTCCTATTGTTTTAAATACATTTCGGGTACACAATGGGACCCTGGTTACCTAATATCTAGACTCTGTTACGATAATTCTGTGCCCCGCATTTCACCAATTTGTGAGTCTGAATTTTTGGTCCAATTTTCAAGACATCGCGTGTTAAGTGGTGGAACTTGGAGACTAAAAACATGAAAGCACTAAATTTAAAAACGTATAAAAATTTGAACGAAGCAGGATTTGAACCCGCGCCTCTTGGAATCCGTCCAAGCGCTCTGACCACTAAGCCATTCGTTCCTTCCAAGATTCGGATTCCAAGAGGCGCGGGTTCAAATACTGCTTCGTTCAAATTTTTATACGTTTTTAAATTTAGTATTTTTCTTTCCTAAGTGTGGAATAACACTTTAAAAGTAGTAAAAACATGAAAGCAGTATAAATAAAACTATTACCCTATATGGGATTCGAATTCATAACTACCGTAGATGAGGGCCACAAGCTTAAATTTTAAGTTAAATGTATACTAAACGAAGCATAAAGGCCCAAATGTACATATTATGGTTTGTATATGGACATCGACCAACTTAAGGAAATGAAATATTTAATCTTTTCCTTTTCTCCCTTTAGTAACAAGGCTAAGCGCTGCGTTGAATTCCGCCATTCAACACGCAATACCTTAATTCAGTGGATAGCAAATAACGTAAGTAACTTAATATAAATAAATTCTCTTAACACAAGGTTCCCAGGTTCCCTCTGTCTACCCTACCACATTCAGGATAAAGCGCGTAGTTATATTGAAATTTCCATACAAAACAACATGAGATCTAAAGCTGGTATCATCACGGCATATAAAGTACATAAATCTTTCACAAAGCTACCTTCATTTTTATGTAAATATAGTTTTAAAGTTTCAGCGCCATTAGTAGACGAGTCGTTCATCATTCAGAAGATGCTAATGGGAACGAGCTTTTGATTCTACGTTACTATGTTTCATAGAATATTCTTACAGACGCCAGTGTGGCGCAATAGTTGTTTAATATATTGAAACTAGTGTACCTTTAATTTTGTTTTTTATCCGATTTCAAGGAAAGGAGGTTATTCGTTTGGTACGCGTGAATAATTTCTTAAGTATATATATAGGCAACGCAATGCCCCAAATTCGGCAAAATGGGAAACAGAAGTGAAATGGAGTGTCTTAACACTAGGTAGCCTCTGCCTACCCTGCCATGTACGGCATACAGCGTGAAGCTGAAAGTATGTGTATATTTGTATGAAATCTCTACTTTGCACAGACTCAAAATTATATAATCTAAAATATATATTTATTAATTTTATCTGTGAAAACTTATTTTTTTTATATTTTATAGTGTGACATTCCACTTTGTTCCCCACTTTCTGCCGAACTTCGGCGAAACCCAAGGCTGCGCTTAGCCTTATTACCGGAGCAAAGAAAAACATTTAATTTGAAATTTTAATTTTATATAATTATAATGTTACTACTATTTATTTCCCTTAAAAATAAAAAAATATCGCATTTTAAAATTAAATTTTCATACTACTCTCTAGATAAAAACGTACATCAACATGAGTTTATAACTTAAAGTATTCTTGTATCGTTATCATAGAGAATTGTGAGGAACGTGACTTTACAACGCTGTAGTATTCTACCTTTATATAGACAACAGGTGAGATATTCTTTGCCACAATACGTGTTCTAACTTCAAATGTGTAATTAACGCAAATTATTTCAACTTCCTCCTAATTTTAGGTTACCTTATATTTCTCTATATACTCACTCGTATACATAGTTTCTGAGAATTTGCCCATTATTTGGTATTTTTTAGGCGCAGCGGTATAGACTCTAATACTTATTTTATTCTGATTGTGGTAACAAGACAAAAATCAACTTTCAGTTGCTTATTGTCTTAATAAATGAGACATCTAAAGCGGTATTTTCGAGTGGTGTCTTAACATATTGACTTTGTCCTTGATAGAGATGATGTTCAAAATTACGCATTACGTTTACTTTGAACTGTCTTGAAAAAATCAAGAAAATAATGAATAAAACAAATATATTTACTAACCTGTACTTTTTAAGTAGTTTACTGCTCTTACTATGAAATAAACAGACCCTAGAATCCCAGACAGATATAAAAACAAGCAAACAAAAACAAAAATATTTTCGAAATAAAAATACAAATAATAGTCGAAGTGTAAAAACATAAGAGCTATCAAATTAGAAGCGTGCAGACCGAAAAATAAAGACACAAAAGCTCCCATCGAGCTTTCATTTTCCGTTTTAAAATGTCTTACAGCTTTCGTAATACAATAAATTTTTCTATGAAAACTGTTATTGGATGGTTGTTTAAAATTTGTTACATTTAAAAGGAATAACTGGTTCGTTAAAGATTTTTCTTTCCAACTTTCCTTCGTACTTGTTGCGGTTCGAATGGACTCAGTTCAATTATGTCTAATTCTACTTAAATATTATGAAAGAAGCTTTTTAATTAAAACATTGAAATATAAAGTGTTTGTATTGAAATCTATTTGAGGATTTATTAATTTTTTTAATTTTTTTTTCAAATCTGAAGAATTTCTTTTGGTTTTATCGCCCTTATCTCAGGAACTATAATTGCTGTGGTAGGTCTATAAACTATTTAGTAATTTTAGGGCTATTCTTGAGTTTGACTCTGGCAATTTCTCTTTTAAATAACTGAAAAGTTTGTATATGTTAAGGCTTTGATCAAAAGTTCCTCTGTAATCAATACTACACTAGATTTAATATGCTTTGTGCTAAGGTGGTTTGCAAGTCGTAATAAAGCTTTTTCAAGCCTCTATTTTACATATAATGTATTAATTTACTAAAATTGCATTGTAATTTGTAAATATCACAAATCTTTTTTCTCAGAATTCGCTTGCATTAGCATTAATATATTTTTTTTAATGTTAAATGCCCTAGGCTGCACTTAACAAAATATGTGTACAAAACTTCATAATAAACAGTTCCATAGTTTACGTGTTAAATCGTAACAAAAAACAAATTTACTTAATGTGTATAAAAACACGTCGATATTTAAAGCACATACCGAAACGCAAATCTTCATACATAATTGATATTCTACTGGATTTCATATTTCATTACACTAATAAGCCCGCTTTATTCAAGGAACCTTTTTCTAAGAGTTTTAAAAAATATATAAAAGCATTCCTTACAGATAACAAGCTGTTGTTAACTGAGTTTTAACTTTGCAAATTCCTACTGGCGTTTCGTTTTAATTTGCGAAATTTTCTTACCATCCTTCGTATATTGATTGAGTCTTCGTTATTTTGCATCGTTTGATTTGTATCCGCTTGAGCTTTTTTTCCTTTTAAGCTTTCACAAGATATTGTTTTTGTACTATGAAAATGGTTTACTATTTTAATTTTAACTTAGCTTCACGCTGTATCCCGCACATGGCAAGGTAGGCGGAGGGAACTCGGGAACATAGTGTTAAGGCACTCCGTTCTGTTGTCTACTTTCCGCCGAATTGAAGGCATTGTGAGTTGAGGGCCGGAATTCAATGTCGCGCTAAGAAATGAAAATATTAAGCATTTAAATTGAAAATATTACATTTTATTTTCGTCGAGTGGGGATCGAACTTATAATCTCTCATAATCTCATTTACAGTAACATGCTGTACTCCTGCGCCAAAATAGGCGTCAAGTACTATTTTAAATTATACTTATAGACATATACATACAAACGAACAGACATAAACGTAATTTTTTCTATATTTACCAGTCTATACTCATTTTATAGAAATAAGAGCTCATGGAATTGACACTCAAAAACTAAAAACTAAAATCTGACTAAATAAATGTGAAGCTTAATTTAAAAGCAAGCTAGTACAATCTATTACAGTAAAGCTCACCTTACATTACGTTATATAATTACGTATAAATGATGCTCGGTATCACGTCTATGGGATAATCCGTCGACTCGAAATGGAATAGTGCTTTCAACTAAAACTATCGTAAATTTTGTAAATATATCCGTGTATTTTGCTAATAAATTAAATAAATATATGTAAGATCCACTCATAATCTACTTATAAGCTAAAGCGCGGCGTTTAATTCCGCCATTTACTTACCGTACAATTTTTAAACCGAAACCTGGAAGTATGTTTTCTCTATACTATGCAGAAGAAAGTGTTAAATATTTCTTTTATTTACATGCAAATGATTTAATATCGTTCGCGGTAGTTGCTTATATTTCACATTTTAGAGTTTAGAAATAAGACCTCGTAAAAAATGAGGATATTGTGATGTTGTGGCTGATATATGAAGTACCTATTATACTTTATATTTTCTTTTCGTAGTTTTGGTTACAGGACAAAGTGCGGTGTTGATTTCCACCACTCAACAAGTAATGCCTCATTTATTCAGCAGAATTTGGATATCGTAATGTCTTAATGGACTATGGAGTATCTTAAGACTAGTTTCCCTCTGCCTCCTCTGCTATGTGCGGGGGTAAAAAAACGCCACTTTCCGTCAAATTTGAGACATTGCGTGTTTATTGGCGGAATTCAACATCGCACTTATTACCAAAGAGAAGAAATGAAAACATTGAATATATAAATTGAAAATGTTAATCACTAATATTTCGCTTCCTCGAGTGGGGTTTGAACCCACGACCTGTCGTCTTTACAGTCACATGCTTGTGTCCCTGCACCATAACAGGCCTCTGTATTACCTCACAATACATTTAAATAATAATTTCCAATGGATTACATAATTTCAAAGCTAAATCTAAAGCCTGTTAATTTGAGCAAATTGGAAAATGTAAAATGTTATATTCGTTGAAATTTAATCGATTATAATTGAATTAACTCGCTGATATCGATAGTTGATATATGTTCAGATTGATTAGTCGATGCCGGTACTCAGTTTACAAAATCCACTATATATGTATGTATGGATAAAAGCTAAGCCTTTTAAATGTTTGTCAATTACTTACATTAATTTAGGTATCTATTTTTTCATATTTACAGAAATATATATAATAAGGCAAAGTTCCGCCACTCAACATCTATTTTTTCATATTTACAGAAATATATATAATAAGGCAAAGTTCCGCCACTCAACACGCAATACCTCAAATTCGGCGGAAAGTGGGGAACGGAAATGGAACGGAGTGTCTTACAGTAGGTTCCCGGGTTCCCTCTGTCTACCCTGCCTTGGGCGGGATACTAGGTGTGAACCTATAAAAAAAATAAATAAAACAGAAAGAAAGAGAAACAGAAATATGTTGATGCCGATATGTAATTGGGAATGATTGATAATTGATCGATTTACATGAAATTAAGATGGGTTTTTGAATCTTTTTAAATTTCCTCACCTCATATGCAAAACCGGTTTTTTATTTACAGGATCACCTTATTGTCTGTCGGTCCGTCTGTCTCGAGTGTCACCTAGTTATAGAAATTAGTATTAAATATTGAGGTCTACCATTCCTTGATTCATAGCTATGGTATGGTATGGTTCTCTGATTATGGTGTTCTGAGCGTGCCAGTTGAGCACATTTCTTTTCACCAGTGTCACGTTGTATGGAGAATACATGAAGGAGGTTGTACGGTAAAAATCAAATTATATTACACAATAGGAGAATGCATTTTATAAAAAGAAGATCTATATATATATATATATATATATATATATATATATATATATATATATATATATATATATATATATATATATATATATATATATATATATATATATATATATATATATATTATTAACATAAATATATACATGATGTACAAAATACACAGGGTTAGTAATAAATATCAAAATCTATAGGGATTTTTTTATGACATTTGCCACGAAATGGAAATTTAATTAATTATTTTAATTAATTTACAAGTATAGTAAAAATCCAATACTGAAAAATCTATATATATTTCATAGAAAAAAAATCACTCCGAATTTATATTAGTAGTACCTACATTTCATACAAAATGTTTGCGTATGCTCGTAACATAGACAAATCGTAGCATTGATTTTCATTATTCAACACAAAATATAACTTGAGGGAGAAATCAGAGAACGATGTGTTTCAACACTAGAATCACTAACTCATTGACTTCACGCTGTATCCCGCAGATGGCAGAGGCAGTGCGGGATACAGCGTGAAGTGAATAAGTGGCAGAGAGAACTTAGGACCTAGTGTTAAAACATTTCGTCCAGTTCTCCACTTTCCGCTGAATTTGAGGAAGTGATTGCTGAGTGGCGGAGCTTCTCTGGACTAATAAAAAAATATACAATAGAATTCCACATTAATCTAAATTTCACTATGCTAGGGTCTATATTCTCTACCCTTTGTCTCTATTGTTGATTGTTCTACAATACTATAGTTCATAGTTATTCAATAACATTTAAACCTTTTCCTTTTGATACCTACAAATCGACATCATATCGATACACAGTGCTTTTGTAATAGTATTTTATTATTTAACGAACAATGAAACGGTTATATAGTTAAGACAATGGTGGGATATTGTACTAACAAGTGTTGAAATTGTGTTTTTGATAAATCTATAATGATGGTAATAAAGTAATATTTCTATATATTGAGTAAAAATATTGTTATGTAAAACGTGCAGAATTTAAACTCCTGCTTCTTAAAAATCGTCCAAAAGCCATAACCACTAAGCTATACGTACAAGCTTCATTGAACCTTATTTTCGAATATTTTCATATAATATTTCACTAAAACAATATATTATAGAATACAATTGTAATTTTTGTGTCTATATTTCAAACTACTGAACTGAGATGATACCTGCTTCACTTAATTTTTAATTTATTTTTATTGGTCTGTCATTTTTATTGGTTCGAGATAATTTCCAGAATAGCTAAACTGATTTTAAGAATTCCCTCAGTAAAAGGGGTTTTTAGTATCTTGTAGACTACTTTTTATCTCAAGAATTATCGCGGGATTGAATTTTACGCGGGCAAATTACCTCACTTTTTTTTCAGTTTTTTTCAGCTTCACACTGTATGTCACTCTTGGCAGGTTAGGCAGAGGAAACTTATGAACCTAGTGTTGAGACACTTCGTTCCCATAAGACACTTCTGTTCCTTTCTTTCCACCGAATTTGAGGCTTTGTATCTTGAGTGGTGTATATTTTGTTACTAAGTTGTCTTTAAAAAAAAAGTAAATATACTTACTCATCGAGAGTTCCGTATTAATTTTAAAATTGTATTTTGTGTCATTTATGAAAGTTGACAACTTTAACTAAAACTTGTATGAAATGAGCTTCAATTATTAGTTTGTAATATTTTTTTTGTGTAAATATAATTATAAATTTCCATTGCTTTAACATTTCTATTTATTTATACTGTAACTTTTCATTTCTTGCCAAATTAAATAACTTTATTTTAACGGAAATTGCTTTGTAGGTTTTGAAGATGTAGCAAATAAGCTTAGTAGTAGTATGAAATGAACTAAAAATATAATTTTAATTTATTTTTCATACATTACCAGCTGTACGCCGCATCTAGAGGGATAGGCAATGGGAACTTGCGAGCTTAGTGTTAGGACACTGCGTTTCGCTACCCACTGTACGCCGGTTGATTTGAGGTATTGCATGTTATGTGGAGGAGCTCAACGCCGCACTTTGCTTTGTTACCAGAGCAAAGAAATGAAAATATTAATCATTTTATTTCTTCGTGCGGGGATGGAACCTAGCTTGGCGTGTTTACTGGCGCACGCTTGTGTACCAGCACCACAACAGGCCTCAAAAATACTTGTGTCTACAAATTGTCATTATTCATATTTTGTCCCTTATTTTTAAATTCTCATTTATTGCTAAATTCTATAATTGTGAGTTCACGGAACGAAGAAAGGTATAAATTGCGCGGCGGCTATAATACAAAACGCAGAAAAAAATGATATATAAATGCTGAAATCTTTTGATTTCGTTGGCATAATTGTATACTTTAAGAATCATAGAATTGGATATGAATTTCAGCTTGTTACATTGACGTGAAAAAAAAGGAATCGATAAGGGCTTTTTAAATACAGAACCCTAAAAATCTGAAAAACTATAACACAATAATAGGTACTTATTTACACAAGTGTTTGTGTATTCGGTACCTTTGTTATACACAGTACTCTCTCACTCACTCACTCAGCTTCACGCTGTATCCCGTATAGGATAGGCAGAGGGAACTTGGGAACCTAGCGTTAAGACCCTCCGTTCCACTTCCCTACCCCACTTTCCGCCGAATTAAAGGGATTGCGTGTTGAGAGGCGGAACTCAACACCCTATTACCAGAGCGAAGAAATGAAACATTAAATATTTAAATTGAAAATATTAAATATTTCATTTTCTCGAGTGGAGATCGAACCCACAACCTGTCGGTTACAGTCACACGCTTGTGCCACTACGCCACCACAGGCCTCACACACTTGTACACAGTGACTCCATTATATTTATAGGTACACTATTAAACGTATTACGTTTATATATCAGCTATATTTAACTCTATTAACGCTAAGAGGATTACCGACGCGGGTATCTTAGCTAAATATTATTGAAAATTAGAATAATTCGTTTACATAGAGAACGTATCGGTGTACGCTAATTAGGATTAATTAGATACATGGACTGGTTATTATGGATGTGGTAAGTTATTGTTATTTATACACTATTGTGGCTACTGTTAGTGTGACAGATTGCGAGTTTGATCACCAATCGAAGAAATTCAATATTTTTTTTACACAAGGCAGGTAAAGTGCGGCGTTGAGTTCCGCCACTCAGCATGCAGTGGCTCAAATTCGGTTGAAAGTTAACACTAAATTCCCAAATTCTTTCTATGTGCGAATCCGAAAAAAAATTCTATTGTGGTACTTATATATATTTTGATAATATTATATGGACCGTTTATTTTGAAACTGGTGTAAGTCCATATACTCTTGTTTCGAGAAAATTAGAGGTTAGCATATCTGACAATTAAAAAATTCAGGCAAATTGTATGAAGTCTGGCAATATCTCTATTGTTTTACAAATATTTAATTTCATTATATAGATTTGCTTTAGGCGAATTAGACTACAATAATACACTACAACTACTACAAAATTAGGCAACTGTAGAAATCGTTTAACTTCAATTTAAAAAAAATCAAAAAGCACTTAAAATATTATTCATTTTAATATACAGACAATACATAAAATTTTATTTTACATACTAATTCAAAATTACATGATACTGATAGTATTTGCTTATGCTCTCCATGTGGCAGTGTCCGAAATATGCAGATGCACCGTAGGTATATAGGGTAGTAACTGCTTCATATTTTTATATTTTTCGTAAGTAATAGGCCTGGCATTTTCGTACAAGGGCGTCAGGGCGATTTTTAGCGGTCTTCCAGGACGTGTGGGTAATAAATGTATAGTTTTAAATGCCGCATCCATCATTGATGTTTTATATAAAATATTATATGGTTCACTTTTTAGAAACTTCAACCTATTTGCAACCAGTTGACCTGTTCTTCATTAGTGATTTTCTTTATTGTTTTTTAATCTCATTTTGAAGATTTTTTATTGAAACGAAATTCCCTCTTTTCACTGTATGTAAAATGATTTTTTCATGTTTTCTATATTGTTTTATAACGTCATAACTGTCAAACGGGTTTTGCTCAGTTGTGAAACGCAAAATACGTTCTAAAGTATAAGTTTGGAAGAAATTCAAATCAGAAACAAAAATTTGTCAAATTCTCATTTGTCTATTCAAATTCTCAATTCAGAAACCAACTGTTAGCACGTAAGATGACAACGTACGATAAAACAAATGAATTAAAAATAAAAGACTACTGAAATTACATTAAATTAAGCATGAAATACGTCATATCTCATTTTCAAAAAAAATGGACACCATTTTCAAAATAAACGGTCCATATATAGAATGTTTGCGACGATAGATGTTAGTTCTACTTTTATTGAAAAATTACGAATCAGATTTAGATGAAACGTTACCTTAACTTAATGTATTACAATGATAAATAAACTACAATTCATCTACATATTTTGTATAATTTGGCTTAAATCACAGAAGTGACTTGATGGGAACAGAATGTCTTAACACTACGTTCCCAAGTTCCCTACCTACCCTACCATATACGGGATACAGTGTGAAATTTATAAAAATATATAGTAAAATGCATTCATTCAATCATACTCAAAGCAAAGTGGATCCCTTCTCGATGCAGACGGCGGGGCGTCATTTATCTGAGTTTGGCTCGCTCCCAGCATCCGGCAAGATCACGATTCCTACTAATGTTATAAAACATTATTCCTTTGTGAATAATCTAATGTATGGTAAATTGCATGTTAAATAGCGCTAGTACACTGTATAGAATGAAGAAGCCTGTAAGGCGCTTGTCGAGATATGATTTATTTAATATTTTCTTTTCTTTACTGTGGTAACAGTTCAAAGTGCGGCAATCAATTCTGTCACTGAAGAGGCAATGTCTCGTAAATTTCGCAAAGAACGAAGGTCTAGATTTTTTTTTGCTTAGCTGTGTTTGTATTTATATGTGATATAAGATATTTTTTTTTAAAAAAGAACAGAAGCATCGTATTTCCTAATATATAATGTTTATGTTATTACATGTGACTGTAAACGTGACCTGAGAATATGAAATATCTATGAATTTCATTTACTCGCACAAACAAGGCAACGTACAAGTCGCTACAAGGCAAAACTTGGCGTTAAACTCCGCCACTCAACACGCAATACTTCAAATTCGACAGAAAGTAGGGAAACAAAGTGTCTTAATGGGAACGAAGTGTTTCAACATCAGGTTCCCAAGGGTTCCCAAGGGTTCTCTACCTACCCTGCAATATGCGGGATTCAGCGTGAAGCTGAATCATGTTATTATTAGTTATCAATTCTTCTTAACTTTTAATTTGTGACAGAAAATTAGTGGAAAGTGGCATGTGAAAAAAAAGTATGGAGAAGAATGGAAATTTAAGATGACTTCGAGTGACTATAAACACAATAAGTTTTACATTCGATCCCCACTCGAAGAAATTATATATCATTTCTTCGCTGTAGTAACAATTAAACGCGGCATTGAGTTCTATCACTCAACACGCAAAGTCTCCTGGATTCGACAGAGAGTGGGGAGCGAAATTATCACAATAATAACAGAGTGTCTTAACACTAGGTTCCCAGGTTCCCTCTGCCTCTGCTATGTAAAACCGAAAAGGCATTATCCCTATCAATCATGAACAGTAAGCAAACAATGTCTAATCACTACAGCGATCTGTTAGTTCACTCATTCATTATCCAGTAATCATTTTGCCGAACAGAAATATGGGGGCTTTAATTATGGCTGATTTAATACGTGCCGTTGCCGTTACATTTCCAATTTTCCTACGTTCGTTACGTTTCGATGTGTAATTTGTTTTAATTCATCTTGTTTTAACATCTGGTTGTGATGGGTGTTATATTGATCGGTCGCAGGTTCGATATTAAGTTGGAATTTGTATAGTTTCACAAATTATATGTAATGGACGTTAAAAATAGTGCCTTAATATTGTATTTTTTCTACATGTTATTTGAAGCGTCAAGATGCAAAAGTATACAAAAAAGAGAAACTTCCTTTACCTGTTTAGTTGTTGGTTACATAGAGGGAACCTGTGTTGAGTGGCGGAACTCAATATCAATATCGAATAGAACGATATATGACTATAACCATCGTGCTTCAAGACGCTTTTATATTAAACCACGACAGTCTAACAATAGACATACTAACTAACTTACTCACTCAGCTTTATGTTGTTTCCCACAGCATGGCAGGCTAGACAGAGGGAACCTGGGAACCTACAGTTAAGACACTCCGTACAGTTTCGCACTTTCCGCCGAATTTGAGGCATTGCGTGTTGAGTGGCGGAACTCAACGCCGCGTTTTGCCTTGTTACCAGAGCGAAGAAATGAAAACATTAAATATTTAAATTGAAAATACTAAATATTTAATTTTCTCGAGTGAGGATAGAACCACCTATCGCATTTAAAGTCACATGCTTGTGACCCCGCGCTACGATAGGCCTCAAACATACTTACAGATACAAATAAATAATCCAACTCTCCTATATAACTCTCCCAATATATACCTTAAACTTATTTCCATTACGCGTGTCTCCTTTGAGACCACCCGATGAGATCCGCAAAACTTTACGAATACATTAGCCGTGGCGACAGAATTGACAAATTTGAATCGACATACCCTCACTTTTTGGCAACTTTTGAGTCATTTCCTACGCATTTTCCTCTGTAAAATCGATATATTCGTATAGAGGGGTGAATAGAAGGAACCTAGTGTTGAGACAGTGAGGGAACCTTGGGCTAAAAAATTTTGGTTCTAATTCGGGAAAAATATTTTTTAACTAAAAAAATTATTTTAACTAAAAAAATTACATTTTAACTAAAAAAAATTTTTTAACTAAAAAAAATACAAGAACTTTTTACCATGGCGCAGGTGCACAAGCGTGCTACGAGCACGATAGGTTGTGGGTTCAAAATTCACGGACGAAAATGAAGTATTCAATATTCCTATGATTTAATTTATTTACCTCGCTCTAACCAGCCGTTCACCAGAAAAAACGCCACTTTGAGTTCCGTCACTTAACACGCGATCAGTCACTTAAAACTCAAGAATTCAACGGAAATTGAAGTACGAAAGTGTCTACTTTCCCCAAGCTGCCTCTGGTCCACTTGCTACGTACGAGATACAAAAATCGTCAAGCTTAAAAAAAGTTTAAAAAAGCTTTAACAAGCTTTTTTATTTTATTCAATCTATAACCATCACATTGACATTTGTCGTGACGTC
>DWMZ01003031.1:0-13289 GCA_018249855.1 Eueides tales michaeli | reverse complement strand
TATATATATATATATATATATATATATAAAGGATAAGCAAAAGCAATTTTGAATATATATAGAAATTATGCTAATCTCACGTTATCTTTATTAATCTCATGCTTCTCCCGTGTTCCACTTTAATCACGAGCTTATCGAACGTTTCATAATAATTTTACATAAACCTATCGTGTTTTAATATTTCTTATAGGGATTTTTTTCAACTTCACGCTGGAAATCGCACGTGGCAGGGTACACAGAGGGAACTTGGGAACCTGGTATTACAACACTACGTTCTGTTCTCTGTCCGCTGAATATGAGGTATTGCGTGTTGTGTTTCGGAACACAACGCCGCGCTTTGATTTGTTACAAGGATGATAATAATAAATATTTCAGTTACTCGAGTGGGGATGTAACCCACAACCTGTGGTTGTTTATCGTACGCGTAATATAGTAAATTTTATTTTAACAATAAACGTTACTACACTAGCTTTTTAGTTCGGCTTCGCCCGTGAAAACTGCATTTAAATCTGGTTAGCCGTTTCTGAAAATAGCGCTTACAAACGGACAAACAAACATACAGAAAATTTGAAAATCAACATTATGCCCCCCAATCTTTCAATCACAGACATAAGACTGATAACTAGTCACAGAATTATTAGAAGTATACATTCTTTGGCAAATATATATTTACATATAAATATGTACCAGTATGGCGCGATCGAGCAAAATCTTTATTTATTTAACGAGTGGAGTAAGCAGATTGTACACCAAAACAAAAACTCACTTAAGCAAGATTTAAATAAGATTGTATTTTTTTTTCTCATACATAGCCTAGTGCTTAAGAACCTAGTGTTAAGACTCTCCGTTTTTCACTATCCAATATAACTACAAGCAAAAAAATAATTGTCTCGGGCGGAAATCAACAACAGTTAAACGATGTAGCGATAATAATTCTCACCAAAATTTAACTACTTCATAATTTGTTTAACAAAATTAAAATAAATATCATATTTTACTTAAAAAGGCCAGTTTCACGCTGTATCCCGCAATTGGGTAGGCAGAGGGAACCTGGGAACCTAATGTTAATACACTATGTTCCACTTCCGATGCCCACTTCCCCGCGATTGCCTTTGCGTGAGTAGCGGAACTCAACGCCGCGCTCTGCCATTGTACCAGAGCGAGGAAATGAAAACATTAAATATTTAATATAAAAGGCCGAAAATAGGTCACATGTCATAATAATTTACTCCATTTCAGACCTGAACTGGCTACCCACAACCCACAATCGAGTTCAAACTGATATTTATGGCAATAAAGTTGTTTAATCGTATAACAGAGGATTACCTAATACGGCGTGAGGCAATCTAGCCTAGATGTTTAATCTGATTTGCATACGCCCCGCTTGTTTGCGTTGGACCTCTCTCGGACCATCTAACAGTGATTTAAAAAATATATATATTGTAGAGAGAATGAATACAAGTGAAATTTAAAATATTTACATCAAATGCTCGTTTTATTGATACGTGGTAATAAGAAAAAAAATCATTGATTTATATTTTATAAAGAATAATATATATATAAAAAAATTGAAAACTAAAATAAGGAAAAAAAAACAATAAATAAATAAAATAAAGTAGAATATAAAAAATTCCGATACCGGGAATCGAACCCGAGCCTCCTGGGTGAGAGCCAGGTATCCTAGCCACTAGACCATATCGGATGGTGTTAGTCAAGTTTAAATTACTGATGGAGTTTTAACGCAGTAATGTCAGAGTGCACTATTATTAGACGTTGTTGACTTTATTGATATGCCCTTGTCATTATACTGTGTACCTTACATTTCTTATAGCTCTAGGGTAGACAGAGGGAACCTGAATTAGGTTCCCCAATAAGTAAGACACTCTGTTCCTCAATTTTTAAAATATCGCATATTGACAAAACTTAACACCGCGCTTTAACAAGAATTTGGTTTTTCTTTTGTAATTCATATAAATTTTTTTTTTTACTTCACGCAATATCCTGCGTATTCAGAGGGAACTTAGGAACCTAGTGTTAAAACACTCCGTTCCCATTAACACACTTCTGTTCCCCATTTCCCGGAAAATTGCCTAATGAGGTGATGAGTGGCGAAATTTAACGCCGCGCTTTGTCTCCTCGTTACCATAGTTAAAATTAAATATTTTAATTTTATAAGAATATTGATATACGATATAGCTGTGTTCTATATACGTTGTGTAAGCCTTGCAACAGTAATTAAATATTACCAATCGATCGTGACTCGATTTTCTTAGGCCTTAGTAAGTTTTAGTTCTAAATAGTGATTATTCTGGCCTTTTCCTTATTTCTTTCGGGAATGTAATATAACTTGTAGTATAAAAAGCTGATAGAGTAGAAAAATGAAACTACGCGGCGTTAAACGCAGAAAATTAATATACATATATCTTTCTTAGAAACAAAAAAAAGCGGAATTTGACGTTTTATTTTTCAGAAACAAAGTCTATTGTTTAATACTGAAATATGAAAATAATATTACAAAAAGTTTGAAAATATCTACCTAAATATTTTTTGTCGTGGTACAAGCGTGTCACTGTAATCTCGATAATTTATATGTTCTATCCTCGTTAGAGGATATTATATATTTTAAAATTAATTATTTAATATTTAATTTCTTCACTTTGATAACAAGGCAAAGCGCGGCGTTGAGTACCGCCACTCAACACGGAGTGTCTTAACACTAAATTCTAAAGTTCCCTCTGCCTACCCTGCCCAGTGCGGGATATAGCGTGAAGCTAACAAAAATATAGATGTTGATGCTGTATAGTAATCCCGCGAGAACGGGACTCGCGATTCCCGCCAGTCATGGTTTTATTATGCATTCGTGAAAAACGCGAAATCATCAAAATAAATCCTCAAGTAGAAATGAGGTCGAGTTTGTACATCGAATATATATATTTTTAATTTGTACTGCGCAGATTCTTTCGTATTTGAAATATGTATTTATTATTTGGTAGAAACTCTTTTTTATGATATTTGGTTAAAAATATATGTTGAAATTGACTATTGTTTAAATATATATATATATATATATATATATATATATATATATATATATATATATATATATATATTTTTTTTTTTGTTTATTTTTTTTATGTTGAATATATCTATATTATTACATTTTTTATTATATCTGTTATATATATATATATATATATATATATATATATATATATATATATATATATATATATATATATATATATATTGATTTTTCTGTTGATTAAGTATACAAAAGGGATATAACGGATTTATAAGGGAAGTTGTACTGTAAATGGGAGGGGTGTGGGTTCGAATCCCACTGTGGGGATGTGTTTATTTTATTGGCGTGGTATTTATTGACTTTTGCATAATACAATACCTCAAAATAGTAATTTGATTATGCTACAAGTGAATGTGTTCAGATTGAAATATGCATTTCCTTTTTCTGGTATTAAGACGAATTACGGCGTTGAACGCCGTGATTTGCCATTAAACGTGCTGAAAATCTAGAAAATCTAGTAAGTAAAGAATCATAGAAATATATTCTCTATATAAATAAATACAGCGTAAAGCAAAAAATATTGAAAGAAATAAAATCCACGAGGCTATCGTGAAACAGTTGTGCAATGTTTAACTTTAATCGTGATAGTAGTTGGTTCAATTTTGGCACATAGATTTATCTCAAATTCGTGTGAAAAGTAGAAAACAAATTATTAACATTAGATACTCTTTACATAACTAGCTGAAGAAAACAGCTGTAATACTACTTCACGCTGTGTCCCGCAGATAGGGTATACAGAAGGGAACCTGGGAACCCAATTTTAAAAGGCACTGTACCCATTATTAAAACTATATATAAAAAAAACACTCGACACACAAAAAATACAGAACGCAACAACTTTCATAATTAGTTCTTATAACAATAATTTAAAGTAACAATAAAATTAAGACTTATTTCCGGTTATATAATTATACCGAGCAAGTATCTCCACTGTAGGAACAATTGAATACGATCTGTACAATGAGAATCATTCGAACGTAAATTATTACCATCGAACGCAAGTGGCTTGTTGACATCGTCCGTGACCTATTGCATATTGAGCATACTCTACGATGATAAAAAAATACTTCACTTATATATTTTTTATAGCTGTACAAACTAGCTAAGGACGGGTAAGCAGAGAGAAACCAGGGATGGGACACTCCGTTCCACACTTTCCAGCCAGATTTTGAGCTGTTGCGTTTTCGTGTTGAGCTGCGGAACTTAACTCCGGGCTTGGTCTTGATCGGTAAAGAAAATAATTGATTCTTGAGTGACAGATTCAAGATTTTACTGGTGTATATATTTATTATACTCGACTGTCAGGGAAGGGTTATGTTTTTCGCGCTTATCTTGAATGTATGTATATGAGGCCTGTCGTGGCGCGGCGGCACAAGCGTGTGGCTGTAACCGACAGGTTCTGGGTTCGATCCTCAGTGGAGGAAATGAAATATTTAATATTTTCAATTTAAATATTTAATGTCATTTCTTCGCTCTGGTAATAAGGCACAAAGCGCGGCGTTGAGTTCTGCCACTCAACACGCAATGCATCAAATTCGGCGGAAAGTGGGAAACAGAAGTGGAACGGAGTGTCTTAACACTAGGTTCCCCCCAGTTCCCTCTGCCTACCCCGCCTTGTGCGGGATACAGCGTGAAGCTAAAAAAAAACATAAAAAAAATGTATATGATGTATGTATGTGATATTCTTTAATACCTCCTATCTCTAGAACTGCTGAATTAACATAGTGAATTAATATAAATTAGATACTATTAAATTCGTCTTAGCTGCCTAATTGTACACCCATCTGGGTGGCGTTAAAAAAATTTAAGCACGGCGTCTGTGCGAGGCCATTTTTCTCAGTATTTTCTCATTATTGTTACCGTCATAACAAAATGCGAAAGTTTTAAAAGTATGGACTTTGTTTTTTCACTTTCTGAATTCGGGGGGATTCCAAAGTGTCACGAAAAGTGAAAAGAGGATTGAACAATTACATGACCGTCAGCCAGACTAGAAGTAACGGCGCAAATGTATGTATATGTAGTTGCCTCTCACCGGAATCGAACCGAACTCCTTCTGAATCACACTGAAATGGATTTTAATGCCGTTTTCACTATTATTTAGAGAATCTATTGCATAGTGCGAAGTCGGGACCGGTCATTGTTAGTAAGGTAAACACTCAGCATCACGCTGTATCCTGCACATAGCAGGGTAGGCAGTGGGAAGTTGGGAACCTAGTGTTAAAACACTCCGTTGCGTTACCAACTTTCCGCTGAATTTGACGCATTTCGCTGTTGAGTGATGTAACTATATATACAATACGTACAAAGCATATGAATACGACACAAAAGTTACTATAAGCGCCCATTTATACTTTCAACTTGGTAATTTATCACGTGCCTGCACGATGTTATTTATTAATTTTAAGTAACAGTTTAGTATATATAAAAGTTGAAAGCTGTTTTAAAAACCATTCTTCTCGTTATTTGCTCGACTGTTTTGATATTTATAACAGAAGCAGTTAGTACTAATGAAATACCTTAGTCTGTTCTTATTACGAAAATCAAAGTCGGAAATAATAAATCAATTATAAAAGAAAAACCAAAAAAAAAAAACCCGACTACATAACACTAACAAGAACGAAAAAGCTAAATATTTATATATATTCTTTAGCCGATTTAATTCTCACAAAGAACGTTTATTTGTATTCATTTCCTCTGTAGACTTTATTTGATTATGAGACAAAGGGATAATGTTTTATGGGAACGGAGTGTCTTAACACTACATGCATGTAAATAATATATAATATTTTAAATAACAAATTGAAGGCAATGACTCAGCTCGGAAATTAATGTTATTTTTAATATGTAAAATTCACTTATGATATCCTACAAATAGCCATTGAAATATATCAAATTTGTTAATATTCAGTTATAAGACATATTATATACCTAACATTTAAAGTATTATTCCACACTTAAAATTGTGATCTGTCGTGGCGAAAGGGCACAAACGTGTAAATGTAAACGACAGATTGTGGCACCGATCTCCATTCGAAAAAGAAAATTTTAAATATATTATATATATATATATATATATATATATATATATATATATATATATATATATATATATATATATATATATATATTCGCTCTGGTGACATGGCAAAGAGAGAGCGATGTTTATATATATAGGCCATTACCATGTGCGGGATACAGCGTGAAGCTGAGAGTGAGAAAAATCTTACATCCATATAAAAATTCAGACGTGTCTTCATAAGGCTAAGAAATCATCCACGATTTCTCGAAGACGCAAGTTCCAATTCTGCCACGTTCATAATTGTATACGTTTTTTTTTATGTTAGGCAACACCCTGTAGAAGTCCTAGTGCGTTTACTTACTAACTTCTAATCAATGGACGTAAATTTATTCATATTCAAATCGTCATTTTCCCTGAATGAATATTTCACGGTCGACCTTGGCATTGAATGAGAATGCATCGTGCCAAACTTCTGTATTGTGAATTCCGGTCATATTTATGCTATATAGTGCCAAGTAATTATTTTAATATTTTACTCACTCAGCTTCACGCTGCGGGATACACCCGCACACGGCAGGGTAGGCAGAGGGAACTTGGGAACCTAGTGTTAAGACACTCCGTTCCACTTCCGTTCCCCACTTTCCGATGAATTTGAGGCATTGCGTGTTGAGTGGCGGCACTCGACGCCGCGTTTTGCCTTGTTACCAGAGCGAAGAAATGAAAACATTAAATGTTTAAATTGAAAATATTAAATATATCATTTAATCGAGTGGGGATCGAACCCACAACCTCGGTTACATTCACACGTCTTATGCTACTGCCCAACGAAGGGCTTCAAATATTTTTTATAATATGAATAATTTGTTTTGATATCAATTTAGTACTATAATGAAATCAACGGAGTGTACTAGGTTCCAAGGTTCCCTCTCTTTTTATAATATAAAAACAGCTGGGGCCTGTCGTGGCGCAGGGGCACAAGCTTGCTATTGTAAATACGCGACAGGTTGTGGATTCGATTCCTACTTGAGGAAATGAATATTTGAGGATGATATTTGAGAAATTGAACATATTTTCATATTAATCAAATCCTTTCGTATAATATTATGGAAATTTGAGCACAGTGCATATGAAATTAAATGGAATTATTATTTTTATTTACTCGCTCTGGAACTAAGATAAGTCGCGGCGTTGAGTTGCTCTATTCAATACTCAATACGCACAGAATGTTTCAAGATTAGGTTCCCAGGTTCCCGCTACCCACTCTACATACAGCGTGATCCCAAAAAAGAGATAAAGCTATATCTTCTGCATAATACCGTTCGATTGTTATAAACGGTCAACGTGCAAATACCGTAGTGTATATAAATAGAGAATCTACATTGCCAAGGCTGGTGTAATGTCGTGTCTAGAAATGCAATATGCAACAAGGTGAGATAAAATGACATATTGATGATGCCTTTCGTTTTTATTCAAATCTATCATTATTACTCAGCTTCACGCTGTATCCCGCACATGGCGGGGTAGGCAGAGGGAACTTGGGAACCTAGTGTTAAGACACTCCGTTCCACTTCCGTTCCCCACTTTCCGGCGAATTTGAGGCATTGCGTGTTGAGTGGCGAAACTCAACGCCGCGATGAAATGAAAACATTAAATATTTAAATTGAATTTATTAAATATTTCATTTCTTCGAGTGGGGATCGAACATACAACCTGTCGGTTGCAATCACACGCTTGTAGCGCTGCGCCACCACAGGCCTCATTATTAATCATTCAGTTTATATTTAATACGAGATGCCTGCGGCTTCGCCCGCTCGAATAACACAATTTTATTTATTAATCTCGATTACTTTCATGTTCTAATAAAAATATCACTTTTAAGACAATATTATTGAAATCAAAACTAAAATTTCAGCAAAAAAATTGAAAGTAATTTTGTCGAACTAAATATTTTGATTGAACACTTAACGTTAAAGGAACGTTACCAATTATAACAGTGAAAACTGTACTTAACTCTGGAAACAGACAAACAGACAAAAAATTGAACAATCACCACTTCGGGCCCTTTTCCATGTACAGACAACGATCAGTTACATATATATCATAAGTATATAGATTTTAGTGGTTTTTTTGTATAATTATGCCAGCTAGCATGAAATAGTCTGATCCAATTTTTTGTTTACTTCACGGTATACTCTGCATATAGCAGGGTACGCTGGGGGAATCTAGTTTTATAATGGTTCATTCTCCATTTTCCAATAAATTATCAAGAGATTGCGTAGTAAATGGAGGAATTGAACGCTGTGATTTTATTAAACAAATTAAAAATATTTTTATTTAAATTTCTAACCAAGTCATTCATATAAAAAAATATTTGAGGCTCGTCGTGGCGCAGTGGCATAAAACGTGTGACTGTAACCGAGGTTGTGGGTTCGATCCCCACTCGAGGAAATGAAATATTTAATATTTTCAAATGAAATATTTAATATTTTCAAATGAAATATTTAATATTTTCAAATGAAATATTTAATATTTTCAAATTAAATATTTAACATTTTCAAAATAAATATTTAATATTTTCAATTTAAATATTTAAAATTTTCATTTCATCCCTCTGGTAACAAGGCACAGCACGCAATGCCTCAATTGCGACGCAAAATTGGAACGGAGTGTCTTAACACTAGGTTCCCAAGTTCCCTCTGGCTACCCTACCACACGCAAATACAGCGTAAAGCTGAAAATTGATATATTACTAAACAAGCATAATTACCAACATTCCAAAATATCTTGACTCTTAACCAAGAATCAAGCCTAAACGCTTGTTTACATAATGCCAACAAATAGGTAAATGGAGTATATATCCAAAAGCAAAGTAAACACGGAAGCGATATATTCACGGAAGCATACCGTATAACTGTTCACCCACCGTCTACCCGGGGTCGTATTTCACGCAAACGATACGACGTTAAGTGGTTATTTTGAAGGAAAAGTAAATTGGTGTTCCTATTGAGCTAGCTAATTCACTAATGTCTCACATTTTGCGGATTCGGTTGTATAATAATTTGATAGTTTAAAAGAAAATATAGATAAATATCTTAATTTTAAAACGAATATATAGAGTTCTAGTAGACTGTCCAAGGTTTCATCAGCTATTTTCCAAATTCCATGATCAGATCAGCTCGACGGTACTATAATATTGTAGTATCTTCTATTATATATATAATTTTCAAGTTTCAAGGCATAGAACATAACTAAGAACTACGAAGAAAAGAAAAGAGTATATTTTTATTTTTGATTAAAAAACCCGCTCTCAAATCGGTTCATCAATTCAGGAGCTATGGTGTCACAGACAGACAGACAGGTCAAGTTCGCCCCTCTTTTTGTATCTGAGATAAAAATCGTGCTAAAATTTGTGCCACTTGTCACTGGATTAGATCAATACTTTCATGTACACAATTCTTTCGTTACTGACTGATAATTATAACATATACGTAGTGGACTTTTAGGTTAATTGTTTGGCAGCACTATGCATAGGATTTCCGGAAATTTCTACGGAAACGGAAAAACGAGATTTTCCATTTTACGTCTTAAAATACTATAAATATTTAAATTGAAAATATTAAATATTTCATTTCCTGGACTGGGGATCGAACCCACAACCTGTTGGTTACAGTCACACGTTTGAGCCTCTGCAAAACGACAGGCCTCATATCAATAAAATTAACATGTATACGAGTGTATAAATATATATCATTAATTATGATCAAGTGTAAGATCACGCGATGTTTACATATGAGATTTAACTGTACGCTGATTTATGACTTTTGAATGCATTGTAACATCAAGGTTGTCTTACATCAAAGAATTCTCATTTATATTGAAATATATATATATATATATATATATATATATATATATATATGTATTTGACTATGTTAAAGAAATCCTAAAGTGACATTAAAAAAGAACATTTTATATTTTTTAACTATTATTATTTTGATACTTTGATAATCCACACTTATAAAAGAAAGATACTTATCAAGAAAACATAAAAAATTACATACAAAATAACATATGAAATAACGTAGGGGGATTTCAGACCGCGCCTCTTGGCCTCGTCCAAGCGCTCAAGCCAACGAGCCATACGTTCTAAAGTTACGTCGAAATTAAAAAAATCACTTTACAGAGAAGCTGATTGTCAGCTTCTTCATAAAGAAGTATTTTAAACTTTCATGTATAACACATAGTGACCTCCGTTTAACATTATCTATCAATTTTTCTATACATGTTGAATGGTGAAACTCCCAGAGTATGACATAGAAGCTCATTTAATCTGAAAATAATCAATTTGTTGTCCAATTCCTGTCAATACATTTTATGCCTGCTCTCTATTGATTTAAATATGTAAGTGTAATTAGTGCAAACATTTTTTTTATAAATACCCATTGTTAATATTGTTTTTTTGTTACAGGTACCTACATATTCAACAATGCTCACGCTCACAAATATTTGAATGCCACAAAAGAAGTATTTTTAAATTGGTTTCTTATATGAAATAAATAGAGATAAAACTGAAATAGCCCGACTGTTTCAAAAAAAAAAAATTCAAAACTACATTGACACTTGTATTCCGCATATAGAAGCAGACAGTGGCACCTTAGTGTTAAGACATTCCGTTCCCCCCTTTCTGCTTAATTTTCGAGACATTGCGCGTCACTTGTGATGGTCATCAACGCCACGCTTTGTCAGAGCGAGTTGGCATCGAATCCACAACTATCGCTTATAATCATACACTGACGGCCAGGTGTCCAGACACACCAGATGTATATAAGAAAATGTTCTACTGTCTTTCAATCTTTATATAATTATTTTTAATCCATATTTATAATTAATCTGTAACTGCTCACAGTCTATACATGGAAATTATATTAAAATATTGAATGATAGGATAAGCCTATCAAAGTAGTGATTTTAATTTTTTTCTCTGTTTGTCTGTGCGTTTGTACGTACTAATCTCAGAAACGACTAACCACATAGCACTTTTCACCAGGCAACCTTTTTTCAACATTTAGTGTTTATTTTATTTAAATTGGTCAATATTTTCGAAAATTTTTTCTTCGTTTAGTTGAAATTTTAGTTTTCAATGTATATTGTATTGTCTTCAATTTAATAATTTTATATAGAAAGTAATTGAGATTAGTAAATAGAATAGTGCAATTCAAGCGGGCGAAGCCGCGAGAGTACACTAGTTTTAATAATAAAATTGCATAGCAAGTACCTTTATACACCGTTATCTGAGGACGTCATCATCTCGAACATAAACACAAGTAATACTGAATTATCGCTTAATGCGTTTAAGATCAAGGCCTGGAATTATCTTAGCATTTGTATTACATGAGATAGTGTTTCTTATACGTATTTTTGAAATGAGTGTGTATTTTTAGTTTATTTTTCATGTATTGCCAGCATTTTGTAGAATATTTAGATTAATGAGGCCTGTCGTGGCGCAGCGGCACGAGCGTGTGACTGTAACCGACAGGTTTTGGGTTCGATCCCCACTCGAGGAAATGAAATATTAAATATTTTCAATTTAAATATTTATTGTTTCGTTTCTTCGCACTGGTATTAAGGCAAAGCGCGGCGTTGAGTTCCGCCACTCAACACGCAATGCCTTAAATTGACTGAGTGTCTCAACACTAGGTTCCCAAGTTCCCTCTGCCTACCCTACCATGTGCGGGATACAGCGTGAAGCTGCATAATCTGGAATATCGTCAAAATTTCTATAAGCCGAGGAAACAACAATGTTTTAAATACTTATTGATTATACGTGCCTGTGTTGAGTGGAAACCATTATCGGATTAACGTGAAGTATTATTGTTTTACTGCGTAAAGTCAGTGTTTTTGTTTACAACTCTCCTAACATAACATACCATTTTTTTTTAGCCATACGTACATTTGGACAGCTAATATTGAGACACTCTTCCGTCCGCCACTTTCCATGTTGAAATGAAAATATTAAATATTAATTTCTTCAACTGGGGATCGAAACCACAACCTGTCAGGTTTACAGTCTCACGCTTATGCCACTGCGCCACTAGAGGTTTTGTTTTTAAATGTACGCATTTATTTAGACTGCGATTAGCACAGTCCACGGACAGTACGAATGCAATTAAAGCCGATGGTCGTGAGTTTGACTTTCACTCGTGAAAATCAATTACTTTCATTTCTTTACTCTGGTTACTTTTTTCAACTAAACACGTAATATCTTGAAAATTGATCTTATTTCATTGATCTTTATATTGTATTTCATTATATTGAGGTCTGTCGTGGCGCAGCGGCACAAGCGTGTGACTGTAACCGACAGGTTGTGGATTCTATCCCCACTCGAGAAAATGAAATATTTAATATTTTCAATTTAAATATTTAATGTTTCAGTTCTTTGCTCTACGCAACGCCTCAAATTCAGCGGAAAGTGGGGAACAGAAGTGGAACGGAGTGACTTAACACTCGTTTCCCAAGTTCAATCTGCCTATACTGCCATGTGCGGGATTTAGCGTGAAGCTATTATATTGGATACAAGGAAGGCGTTTAAAAAAATGTTGCACTTTCTTCTTATAATTTAACGGTTTTTTACTCTAAATTCGTTCTTTTACGCACTAATTTCACTCTTTTGCTAATAGAAACTCGACAATAGATATTATTTATCTTAAGATATCTATAGATAATTCAATGTTCTATTATTTATATTTATTTATTATATATATTATATTTTGTGTATTGCAATATTGTAATTTAGTCAATTAAGATAGCACATACAAAGACAAGAATTTAGTAATGGTTCAAAGATTTTTTTTTACACAAAATTACAAAATAATTTTCTTCAAATCACTCTTTTAATATTTTTTATAGTATCTGTGTAATGATATGACTTTTTTTATTTAAAACGACGATATTGAATTCTAAAATTATTGAATTTGAAGTAAATAAAAAAATATATATAATTATTAAAAAATATCTGTATATTTTTATATAAAACCTTCAACAAAGAATTGCGAAACATCAACAAAGATAAACGGACAAATTGAACAATTCTCGATGCCAACCACACACATTCGTCTAGATGTAGCTGTCATACCGCAAACTGACGGGATACGAGTGCGCTCAAAGCGAGTTTCTTTTAAAATCGATTTT
>DWMZ01003030.1:0-13291 GCA_018249855.1 Eueides tales michaeli | reverse complement strand
ATATATATATATATATATATATATATATATATATATATATATATATATATCTATATATATATATATATATATATATATATATATATATATATATATATATATATATATATATATATATATATATATTCTGGAAACATAGACTAACTTATGTTAAATCGATCGAAGGCAAATCGAAAAAAACAATCAACAAAATATTCCTTTAGAAATACAATGTGGCACAAGTCTTGATGTAATGGATACATATTTAAGGCTCATATGAAATTCAATGACTTATTCTGAATTACAAAACGTCGATCTCTGGTATCTTTGTAAACGATGAATTTTAAATGGACGCTATCGTTTATCGTGTAACTTATCTGTGATACGGTAAAGATATTTAGTTATTTATATATTATTGAATTTGGTACATTTGTTTGAGAATTTTATAAGAAAAAATGAATATGAGAAGAATGCTGAATACCACTTGTTTTGGGATATAGATGGAAATAATTTCTATTCGTTTTCTCGAACATAACGGTGTAGGGAACCCGGGAACCTAACATTAAGTCACTACGTACCCACAACTACGATTGTGCCCCTGACGCCTTTTAGTCTCTTTTTTAAACACAATTGTCAGTCTTAGGTATCTCTGTACTGTAAGTAAAATGACATAAGTATACTATCTTTATAATCACCATTTTAGGCTTGTCGTGGCGCAGGAGCTCAAGACGACTGTAAACGCGACATGTTGTGGATTCGATTTCCACTCGAGGAAAATGAAATATTAAATATTTCATTTCTTTTCTCTGTCAAACGAGGCGAACCATTAGATTTCTCTGCCTACCCTGCTATATGCGGGATAGGGCGTGAAGCCATAATATTTGTGAAAATATTTTATTCCCTAATTGGGTATCGAACCTGCATCAATCATCGCATCTACGTCACTGCTCCACTATACCACAATAGTGTTGTAAAGATTATATAAATTAAATGAAGTCCCGTTTTCAATCGCGTGATTCATTTTACATGTAACCCGTTCTGAGAAGATGCAAACTCATGGCACGTATACAATTTGTTTTTTTTTTTATTAATGTAAATGAAATATTGATCGTGTGCTAAAAAATCAAAGGTAAATGTTTCATTTATTTATTTTTAGGGCTCCTTACCATCTGTCTAGACCATTTATATGTAGATCGAGCTAAAATTTTTCAATAAAAAAAATAGCTTTAAAGTCAATATAATCATAGTTAGCTTTGTTTTTGTTGCATTTTGAATAAAATGCAACAAAAACTACGGTACTTCCCGTGGAATTACAAAAAAAAAAGCAAAATAATATAAATTGAGATAGGGAACGGAGTGTCTTAACACTTTCTAAAAAATATATAAGTTTTACATAAAAAAGAGATCACTACAAACTTATATTTATACTTTAGTACCCGTAGAAATAAACTACGAATATAAGCTTTTTATTTATTTCACCCGCATATTTAAGCTTGTAAACTTTATCAAAAATAATACAGGATATTTACAGTATAAAGAAAAAAATCAAATTTATATTACTGATAAAATCTCTTATAAAGTTATATAGCTTGTATTTCCCGTAAACCTACAATTCTGAAAATTTTGTAGGGAACCTTTAGTGAGCGAGTCTGACTCGCACTTGACCGGTTTTTTCCTTTCTGTATTTCTCTCCAAATCTATATTCTATTGTAAGTGGATTAAGAATTTTTATAACCAAATTGTGTAACAAACAAACGATAAAAACAGGATGTTATTTCAATAGTATCTTTATTTATGTTTAGGTCGCAGATGGTGCGTGAAAATTGATAACTTAAAAGCTACAAAACAAAATGTTTATTTAATTTTTACTTTTAAAGGTTTTTTGTTTTTTTTTTTTTATTTTTTTTACATAACATGTTCGAGGCATGTCGTGGCTGAGGCACAAGCGTGTGACTGTTAACGCGACAGGTTGTGGATTCGATCGCATTCGATTTCATTTCTTCGCTTTGGTAACAAGGCAGAGTGCGGCGTTCCGCCATTCAACACGCAATATCTCAAATTAGGCGGAAAGTGGGGTAAGGAACAGAATATCTTAACACTATGTTCCCATGTTCCCTCTACCTAGTCTTCTTTTTGCAGGATACAGCGTGAAGCTCGATTTGCCCTTAACTAAAGGATTTTTTTTGGCTTGAAGAACATAAAAACAGGTCACTTCTCGATTTTAAGTCAACAAAACCATGAAATTCAAATATAGAATAAATAAAGGTTTCCTTAAGTTGAGGAACTGGTTGCCACCATAACGCTTGGCTATAAACACGACGCTGTGGAATAGATTCCAACTCAGAAGAGTAAATTATTTTCATTTTCTCACTTTGGTAACAAGATAAATGGCGGCGTTAAGATCCGCAACTTAAACCGCAATGTTAAGAACACTGAGTGTAAAGTGGGGATGGGAGTGTCTTAATATTTATCATTTTTACTCTGCCTACTCTATGATATAGATACTGTTAAAAGCTTGTAACGTTTTTTTAATTTTACAACTCTAGTTTCTCGATTTAATACAGCGCGTAACTATAAAGTACATAAGTATATAATTCACAGTTAATGTAGCATCCGCTGCAGGCGTGTATTGAACGATTAATAAAATAATTTACTTTGACACAGGCAAAACGGACAAATATGTAATGAATACATATTTGTCCGTTTTCTAATAATTTTAACTACAACAATTTCGCGGTAGAGATAAGATAAGATACGTTACTTAATTGTGGATTCGATCCTCTTGCTAGGAATTTTGCATCGATATCGTTGGAAAATTAAATAAGGAAATATATATATATATATATATATATATATATATATATATATATATATATATATATATATATATATATATATATATATATATATATATATATATATATATATATATATAAAAAAAAAAAAAAAAATATATATATATATATATATATATATATATATATATATATATATATATATATATATATATATATATATATATATGTATATACATATACATATATACATATACATATAAAAATAGTCCACACATCCTTCTCACTGATATTGTATTTTTATTGTAGTGCAACCCACGGATTAAACAACACTGCTCTAATGTATGGAATTTAAAAATATGAAAATCACTATATTTGCAATCAAAATGTCGATTTAAATAAAAAACGCCAGTCACTACACGTGATACAAACATATTGTATTACAATTATGTTCTTATTACATATAATTGTAAATTTTAATTATCATTGAATACGATTCACTTTCGAAATAATTGCGTAGTTGTTTTAAAGAAAAAGTTTTTACTTATGTAAATGTTTTACACCTGTCCGCGGCTTCGCCTGCTTGAAAAAGTGTACCGCATGAGTAAAATTATATACGTGTATCTATACTATCTATATCTATACTAATATTATAAAGCTGAAGAGTTTGTGTGTTTGTTCGCTTGAACACGCTAATCTCAGGAACAACTGGTCCAATTTGAAAAATACTTTCAGTTTTAGATAGCCCATTTATCGAGGAAGGATATAGGCTATATATCATCACGCTAAGACCAATAGCACCGGGGATCATGAATGTTTCAAAATCGAAGGATTTTATTCCTAATTGAGAGATTCCGCTGCGTGCGTTTCATAAACGGTTAAAGTTTCGCAAAAATCATGTATGACAGAATTGTTTTCCTTTAAAAGTTCTTAAAAAAACGTCTGCGACAGCATATGTACATCTATTAAGGTTAGCTTTTTATGCTAACCTGTTCTAAAATAATGCATTATTTGCGAAGGTGTTTTTATAAACAATTTTTATCCAAATAAATACATTATTCATCACAAGTATTTAATTTAAACAATATTGTCCTTAACATCATTCTTCAAACTATCTATTTTTCAAACCCGTAAGTGATAAGGGTTGAACAACTCAACATGTTTCCCTTTTTATGGCAAAACTACGTTTGCCGAGTCAGCTAGTATAGAATGTACTATAGATAGCAAGTTCAAATACCATAGGTCAATTTATTTTTATATATATATATATATATATATATATATATATATATATATATATATATATATATATATATATATATATATATATATTATATTTTTATTTTTAAAAAAATGTATATATATATATATATAAAAATTACTAATAAAAGAATATATATAATATATATATATATATATATATATATATATATATATATATATATATATATATATATATATATATATATATATATACATTTAAAAATATGAAAATCACTATATTTGCAATCAAAATCAAAAGGTCGATTTAAATAAAAATCGCCAGTCACTAAACGTGATACAAACATATTGTATTACAATTATGTACTTATTACATATAATTGTAAATTTTAATTAACATTGAATACAATTCACTTTCGAAATAATTGCGTAGTTGTTTTAAAGAAAAAGTTTTTACTTATGTAAATGTTTTACACCTATCCGCGGCTTCGCCTGCTTGAAAAAGTGTACCGCATGAGTAAAATTATATACGTGTATCTATACTATCTATATCTATACTAATATTATAAAGCTGAAGAGTTTGTGTGTTTGTTCGCTTGAACGCGCTAATCTCAGGAACAACTGGTCCAATTTGAAAAATACTTTCAGTGTTAGATAGCCCATTTATCAAGGAAGGATATAGGCTATATATCATCACGCTAAGACCAATAGCACCGGGGATCATGAATGTTTTAAAATCGAAGGATTTTATTCCTAATTGAGAGATTCCGCTGCGTGCGTTTCATAAACGGTTAAAGTTTCGTAAAAATCATGTATGACAGAATTGTTTTCCTTTAAAAGTTCTTAAAAAAACGTCTGCGACAGCATATGTACATCTATAAAGGTTAGCTTTTTATGCTAACCAAATTTGTTCTAAAATAATGCATTATTTGCGAAGATGTTTTTATAAACAATTCTTATCCAAATAAATACGTTATTCATCACAAGTATTTAATTTAAACAATATTGTCCTTAACATCATTCAATTTAAATGTATACGGCTACTATCTATTTTTCAAACCCCTAAGTGATAGGGGTTAAACAAACTCAACATGTTTCCCTTTTTATGGCAAAACTATGTATGCCGGGTCAGCTAGTACAGAATGTGCTATATAGATAGCAAGTTCAAATACCATAGGTCAATTTATTTGTATATATATATATATATATATATATATATATATATATATATATATATATATATATATATATATATATATATATATATATATATATATATATATATATATATATATATATATATATTGAATAACTAAATGTTCCTATTACTAACAAGTTTTATAATGTACCTATATATTTTATATTAATTTTGTGAAACTGAAAAGTACGGGTGGGATTTAAAAACTTTTTTAGTCTTTGATAGTTAATTTATCGAAGAAGGTATATTACATCGCGTGTTTTCTCGCGTTCTATACGTTATTTTCGATCGACATTCCACTCCGTCGAGAGCCTCTCGGAAGCCCAAGAAGGCTCTCGACACAAGTTTTGATGAATTGAGGCTGTTGGAGGCTCTTGGTCACTTTTGATCCATGTAATTCTCCCTTATGACGATTACCATAGTGATTGATTGCCGCGTTGTCCTTATAGTTTGATTAAATATGTGAGTTAAGATGAGGCTGAAAAACAGCGCTGTAGATAAGTACTCACTGTACCTGACTGCTTTTGCCGTTTTAATTTGTTGTATTTTTCATATTTTTTGTATTTGTCTTTTGTTTTAAATTAAGTTTTTTTAACATTTTCTTTAAACAGTGACTGTATTTTCTTAAAATGGTAATAAACTTTTTTGAATTTGAATTTGAATCGCACTTTAAAGTTAGTTTTAATCACGAAAATTCTTGTTTATACTAGCGGCCAAAATCCGGTTTCGCCTGCCTCAATTTATATTTTTATTATTTAAAAAAATATATACATTTTTTTACAAATATTAAAGCCTATTTTTTATTTCGATGATTAGCTATATCATTATTAAGTTTCATCTAAATCAGTTAAATAGTTTTTGCGCAAAAGTGGAACAAACATCCATTCTCACACACTTTCACATTTGTAATATTACTAGGATGTATATATAGTGGCACAATTTTATCTTACTTTTTTTCCAGCTTCACGCTGTAACCCGCACAGGGCAGGCAAAAGGTACCTACTTGAGAACCTAGTGTTAAGAATAGTTAGACACTCCGTTCCGTTCTCCACTTTCCGCATTTGAGTCACTATGTGCTGAGCAGAGCTTGATAGCAGAGTGAAGAAATGAAAATAACAAATATATCATTTCCTCGAAAATGGATCAAACCCACAACCAGTCGCATTTACAGTCACACGCTTAAACGCCTGCGTCACTATAGGCATCCTTACTTACTTAGCTCCAAGCTATATCCAAAGCGGGGTAGACAGAGAGAACGGAGAGCCAAACTCTACGGTCTCAGCATACCTCTTTCGCCTCGTCCACTGTCATCAACCTCTTCATACTAGCCCTCCTTTTACCACATATTTCCAATATGTACCTATATTCAGACGATTTTCCGTCTCATAAGTTTCTACTTACCTATAAGTTACAGCAAGTATTGTAGTTTCTCATTAAATGACGTGCAGCACGTGACTGCAAGTCTTCTTATACAACCAGCGTTACGCAACGCCTTAACCTGGCTCGTTACTTCCTGTTTATTGGAATTGAATCAGGAAAATGATTTTATTTCGCGTTTGATTTACGCTATTTTATTTTCTAATTTCAATTACTTTCTCGTTCTAATAACATTATGACTTTTAAGACAATATCTATACATACATTGGAAATTTAATTTTTAGCGCTTAAGGAATAAAAAAAATTGTAACAATTTTGTCGAACTAAATTTTTTATTTTTTTTTTATTTGTCAACCAATTTAAATAAAACAAACGCTTAATAATCAAGGAAGGTCGCCGAAAAATAATAGTGAAAACTGCATTTAAAACTGATTAGCCGTTTCTGAAATTAGGACGTGCAAACGCACAGACAAACATATAATCAAACAAATAGACAAAAATTTTAAATATTACTATACTATTTTAGGCCCTATTACATTAATAAACGTCCCTTGTAAGATTTTTTTTTAGCTTCACGCTGTATCCCGCACGAGGCAGAGGGAACCCGGGAACATAGTGTTAAGACACTCCGCTCTACTTCCGTTCCCCACTTTCCGCCGAATTTGAGGCATTGCGTGTTTAGCCCCTATAAGATATTATTTAATATATCTTTCATGTACAGACAGTGATCAGTTACAAATTTATTATAGTATAGATCGAATACTTTCTACTCTAAAGTTTTTTTTTCATAGTTAATTTATAACATTTTGTTACTATTGTAACAAATTGTTATAAATTTCAAGTAAGTAAGTAGTCCTGCCGAATTCGAGGCATTGCATGTTAAATGGCGGAATTCAACGCCGCGCTTTACCTTGTTGCCAGAGCTAAGAAACGAGAATATTCAACATTTAAATTTAAAATATTTCACTTCCTCGTGTAGGGATCGAACCCACACCCTATCGCGGTTAGAGTAACATGCTTGAACCACTGCGCCACTACAGGCCTCAACGTGTTTACTTTTCGCGGAGTGTCTTAACACTAGATTAACGCTCAAGTTTCCTCTATCTACTCTGCCATGTGCGGGATACAGCGTGAAGCTGAAAAAGAAAAGAAAAAACGCCTAGCGTGATCACATCTCTCTCTCTCTCTGAATCAGTAGTTAGTTAAGCTTGTTATGTGTAACCTACTCAGATAAAGCTGCCTTGAACTGTTCCTACTAAGGTTAGAGTAAATAGCAACAGATAATTGTTTTTTTTTTAACTTCACGTTGTATTCCACATATATATTAGGTAGATAGAGGGAACCTGGGAACCTAATGTCAAGACATTCTGTTCCGTTCTCCACTTTACGCCAAATTTGTATAGCGTGTTATGGTCGGAATTTAACGCCTCCATTTTAATAGTTAGTATAGCGAACATGAACGTTTTAAATATTTCGTTCTCCGGAGCGGGCATCGATCCCACAGTTGTTCGCGTTTACAATTATACGCTTGTGCCACTGCGCTGCGAGTGATGTTTGACATAATCTTAATGTTTGTGGATTTTATATGTGAAAGGTTGATAAACTCGGGTGATAAGAAATTTCCGGAGTTCCCAATATATAATTTGGACCCACAAATTTATATAACAATTAATAAACGAAAATAAATTCAAAACCCATTTAATTTGAAATTAATTGGATTTTTATAAACATGTCATAATAGTTTTCATTGTAAGCTATTCGGGAACGTCACTTCTAATGAGTAACAGGGTAAGAAGAGGGAACCTGAGAACTTAGTATTAAGACAATCCGTTCCCATTCAGGCACTTCCGTTACCAACAAACACTGGAAGCATTGCGTGTGGAGTGGCGCAACTCACTGTCGTGGTTAATTGCTAGCTACTAATATTTTCAAAATTACAATTTTTTTTTATTTCAAATATACTTTGTTAATTACACGTGACCGCGTTATTATAACAGACGGCTGAACCAGTCTTGATAGCGTTTCAATTAATTAATGAGGATAGTTATTTATTCTTAATCCGTGTGACCTAGTATTATCGTAATTAGCTTATAGTAGTCACCTCAATTATATATAGTGTATAAGAAATATGCATCACGTGATGTAGCACGTTTTATATGGATGCCACTGTGATACGCACTGTATAGTTGCCAAGGCGTTATGTAATATGTATTTCGTTTTAGATTACTAGCTTTTTCTTGCGGCTCTGCCTGCATGAGCAGGAAATAATTTAATACATATAATACTTATTTATAAAATATATAAAAAAATTAACATTGGTACATTTTTTTAATTTCACTTCGAAAATTAGTTTTTACACAGAATGAAGTAGCTTATATGCTATTAATTGATATTAAGATAATCTAACATTCTAACCTTGCCTTATATATAATAACTGAATTATTTATAACGTAGAGGCCTGTTGTGGCGTAAACGACAGGTCGTGGGTTCGAGATCGTTAATCGATGAAGTGAAATATTAAATTATTTTCATGTTTTTATTTCCTCCCTCTGGTAATAAGGCACCCCACACAATGCCTCAAATTTGGTGAAAAGTGGAAAACAGAAAAGAGTGTCCTAACATTTCCAGCTAGCTGGAAATTAAAAAAAGTATATCATATTTACATATTTTAAACTATTTTCTATAAATATAAAATGATTTATTTTAGTGTTATCGACTTTAAATTATCCTGCTGTAACTTCTTGTAATATAATACAGGAAAAATCGCTCCCAAAATGATTTACTTTCCTTTTGTTTTTTTTTTATGTCATAGCGTACATTTTGGGATTTCTATACAATAGGTGAAAAATATTAATAACTAAGAAAATATAAATATTTTGTAATTAGATGAGACCGTCGGTGTAGGTTCGATTTCCACTCGGTGAAATTAATTATTTTCATTTCCTCGCTCTTGTAACAAGACAAAACGCGGCGTTGAGTATCGCGCGACAAGGTGGGTACAAAATACGTTTATTAATTACTCTACGATTCTCTCTGCGTCTCACAAGGTAGATGTATAAAAAGAGTAATAATATTACTATCACATACGCGATACTCAAAACAAACGTTGGCCAAAACGAACGTCTCTATTTGCCAAATAATGACCTGTGAATTGGTCTATTATTAGACTTACTCCAAATATTATTGTTGGCGATGTCTCGTGACTATAGCGATGCTATATATAATTAATTATATATCGAAATATTAAACATTGTACTTAAACTGACTCAGCTTCACGCTGTATCCTGCACATGGCAGGGTAAGCAGAGTAAATTGCGGCTTCGCCCGCGTGGCAAGCCTGTAATAGGAATAAATGGGAATCTTGACTTTTTGACACGATTTTAAGGTGCCGAAGTAGCTTTGACTTTTGAGTCAGTCCTGTGAGCTCTGAATGTTTTGTGTACATAAAGTATGGTAGGAAAGTAAAAGATTTGTATGCGATAACACCTGGTGTCTTACATACAAGGTACATGTACATATATTCCAACGTCATTATACTCGATGAGACCAGCTGTAATCTACTCACGTTCATTCAATATTGTGTGAGCCATTTCATTTATATAGATACGTTTTATATGGATTAAGTTAAGTAGCGATAGTCCTAACGTAGTGGTAATGGGTTCTTTTTTATATTTGAGTACAGATTTTGGGTTCGATCCCCACTCGAGGAAATGAAATATTAAATATTTACTATTTTAATATTTAATGTTTCATTTCTTCGCTCTAGTAATAATGGAAAGCGCGGCGTTGAGTTCTGCCACTTAACACGCAATACCTCGAATTCGGCAGAAAGTGGGGAACGGAAAATGGAACGGAGTGTCTTAACACTAGGTTCCCAAGTCCCTTCTGCCTACTCTACCATGTGCGGGATACAGCGTGAAGCTGATACTCATACTGATACAATAACATACTTAGTAAAGCGCGATGTATCCGTTAAGAATAATTTTTAACATATTGTATTTAGTGATTCAACACTCAAGAAAGAAAAACACTTTTTTATAAAACGTAAAACAATTAAACGTGGCAAGATTTGAACCTGTACCGTTAAAAAAAGTATTTTTCAGTTAAAAGTAATTTACTAAATTTAAAAACGTATAAAAATTTGGACGAAGCAGGATTTGAACCTGCGCCTCTTTAAAACCATTCAAGCGCTCTGACCACTAAGCCATCCGTTAAACGGACGGATTTTTTAAATTTAGTATTTTTCTTTCTTAAGTGTGGAATAACACTTTAAAAATAGTAAAAATAAAATTAATTTAATTTCAATAATACACAATCGTAAAAATCAAATAACTTTTTTTAATATGTTAATATAAGTCCACACATATAGTTAGTTAAAAAAATACTTATTTTATAGACATTATAAAAAAATTTACGTAACTAAATTTGACCTTCGCCTGTTCGAAGGCTTGGCTTAAATTATTATTGCAAAATATTTTGTTGTTTTTACAACTATATTTTTCTAGGAAGTGCATAAGAAAATCAAACTAATTTATTATACCTAATAATTATTTTCTATGTATTGTTTTTTACTGATCAATTATCTTTTGTATTAGATAACGAAATCCACTTTATCTTATTAAGATATTTTTTTATATTCTTTGTAATAAAGACTTTTGCAAAGTACTTTTTTTGAATCTTTCAATATTTTCATTTCTTTTTTATAACTATATTATATAAACCAGGATTGAGAAGAAGAATTGTAAAAACTAAGATTTATGGTTAGATTTTTTTAAACTACGCAGCAAATTCTAATACGGTTTTCACTAAAAGACAAATAGAAAAAACAACACAGAAAATAATAATAAAAACTTTACATAAACAAATTTGTTCAAAGATAAAGTTCAGGGACCCCCCAACCCCCCTCGCTGAAAAATATTTATAAATACCCCATAAGTATATAAAGCGAAATATTAGCTAAAAATATTGTATATAGAGTTTCATTAATTACATACATGCGCTTGACTGACGCAGGTATTGTTTTTGTTTGTTCAATTTAAGGGCGTGTCGAGATATGGAAAATTTACATTTTTAAACGTAAATTCAATTACTTAAACACGATACTGGCGCGTGATTATGATTGTTATACTAATATTTTTAATTGCCTAATTTTTGATGCGTTACGTCAAAAATTTAAAGCAGAATTGATAATTTTCATATTATAAGCAGAAATTATACACCGTAGGGGGTGTAAGCGTGTTACTGTAAACGGGACAGGTCGGGGGTTAGTTTCCTTTCCTTTCCTTTCCTTTCCTAGAGAAAAAAATGTTTTTATTAGATTAGACTAGAACAAGCTAAATGCGGCGTTAAATTCCGCCACTCAACTCGCGTAGATTTCAGAATTCCGTGGAAAATGGGATGGGGAAAAAATGTTTCAATGGGAACAGAGTACTTGCCAAGTTCCTCCTGCCTTCTCTGCTATATACGGGATACAGTGTGAAGCAAAAAAAAAAAGATTAAAAATTATATGCAAACAAATCATATCACTCATGTTTCCTTTTGTTTCTCATTTTTTAATATTATATGACATGCGAATAAACTTTAAATATACTGTTTTTTGTATGAGCAAAGGTTAATATTTTTTAAACATTTAATCTTTTGATTAACTTTTTTTGTAGTATTACGTGTCCACATACACTTTTTTTACTTATTTTGCTCCGAGACCGTATGACTGGGAAATCTGGGAAATTTGAATTTGAATTTTGAATTTAAAATCCCCTAAATTCAAACTAAAGTACCCTGAATTTTTGTAATATTTTTTTGCTTAATGTACACATATACCTTTATCTTTTTACATATACCTTTATCTTTTTTTAGTTTTCTATCATATAAAAATGTTCCAATTATTTTTTATATTATATTTTATATAATAAGGCATTTGATAAAAAATGAAATACTCAATTGACAATAAAATTCAAATAAACCATCAACCTATTACAAACCTTTAAGTCACACGTTTTTACGAGATTATTTTTTGTTTTATAAGAATTTTCACTGCATTTACCCAATGAAATATATGGAGAATGAATGCTTAATTATCTCTAATGCTAAATCTGCTTCTAAATGTAATGCTTAATTATATCTTCAAATTTTACTTTTACTCGTTTTTCTTGTAGTCGTTTGCTTTTAGACTTTTAAAACGACATATTAAAACATAAATTAGATAATTCAAACCACAGAGGGCACAAAGCTACCATGAGAATTCTATATAATCAATAAATAAATAGGTTTTCTAAAATTATTAATATTTTTTTAAAGATAATTGAAACAAAACACTCTGATTAATTAAGTTTTTAAGCCGTTTTTTTTTGCTAAAAAATACCCTAAATATTTTTTCACCCTAAAAGTTCCCTTCACTTAATTTATTTTTCCTTAAATTTAGGGGAAAAACTATTTTCTTGTTCTAATAAAATTGCTTTCAAAACAAAAATTTCAGTTTAATTAATAAAATTATTGAAGGAATTTCGTCGTAAGAAATATTTGAAATCAATGTAACTTTTTTATTTATCAACTGATTTAAGCAAAACAAACTTCAAATGTTGAAGGATTGCCGAAATGTAATATTGAAAACTGCATTTAAATTTAGTTAAGCGTTTTAGAGATAAGCGCATACCAACCAACGCACGCACAAACAGGTAAAAAGATAGTCAAAAAAAAAATAAAAAAAAAAAAAAATATATAT
>DWMZ01003029.1:0-13295 GCA_018249855.1 Eueides tales michaeli | reverse complement strand
AACAAGCGTATAAAAATTTCGACGGAGCTTGGTGAGGACGGATGGCTTAGTGGTCAGAGCGCTTGAACGGTTTTCAAGAGGCGCAGGTTCAAATCCTGCTTTGTCCAAATTTTTATACGTTTTTAAAATTTAGTGGTAGTGCGTGGTACTTAAAGTGTTGAAAAAAAAAATTAATTGTAACGTATTAGACAAATAAATAAAAAAAAAAAAGTATTAAAAGAATTGTCACAATATTGTCGCTGTTTATTTATCAACCGATTTTAATAAAACATACACTAAATGTTAAAGGAAGGTTGACATAATAGTGAGAACTGTATTTAAATCTGGTTACCGGTTTCCTAGATGAGCGCATGCAAACGCATAGACAAACAGACATACTTTTTAAAAATCACTATTTTGTGTCCTATTACATTGAAAGATAGAGATAGATTTTAGGGGACGCTAATAGATTTTTTATAATGAAGATATCTTCTACGTTCATGTTTACAGATTTATTGAAGTATATTAGATGGCTATACGACAAAAATTTATAAGATTAGAGAAACATTAATGTTTTCTTTGTCAATTTAGACCAAAAAAAAATATATATAATGACAAAAATGAACTTATATTAGGTTTACACTTTAAATCAGGCTTTTTTTAGACATGGTTTTTTCTAAGAAAAGAAAATTATTAAATTTAAAATGTTAAAACTTTACCGTAAAAAGGTAAAAAAGAAATGCTTATTAGTATCAGTTCACACTGGTTGTCAAGACCATTTATCTCGAGACTGTGTGATGTTATCATGCTAAATACAGGAAAACCGTAGAGAAACGACAAAAAAACAATTAAAAGATGGTTTTATCTGTGTTTTGAATCTAATTTATCGCGTAATAAAACTTATAGAAATCAGAAAATTGAAAATTGCAAAGGGAAATTTATATATGCCTATAGTTATTGATAGAAAAACTTTATTACAATCTTTTATATTTTTTTGTGAAACAAGCTACAAGCTCTTTTCACAAAAAACAGCATTAATAGGAACGACAACACTTTTTTTAACAACCCTTGCGAGATGTACTTTCGAAATTAGTAGTCTACAGACTACTAATTTCACGATTGTTCCTTAAATTGGTACGGTACGCGCTCAACCATTTTTTTTATTTATCTTTTGATATCGTAGGATTTTTGTAGCTAAACTGAAATGTAAAAATATACCAAAATATACATTTTTATCAAAAATCAAATATAACTTATAGCAAGGAAATCTACTGTTGCCAAAGCCACAACGAGCTACTGTCTGACTCTAACCTCGTTGAACGTAAGTTCAATACCCACTTTAGCAAATATTCACAATTATTTTTATTTCTCCCTAAAGAAAACACGGCGTTGAGTTCCGCTACTCAACATCAATATCTATAATTCAACTGAAATGCAGTACTGAGTGATTTTACATTCACTCTGCCTACCAATATCTTCACTCTATAAACCGCATATTGACATACAAAAATATGCGAGATAAAGGCGTGAAGACCAAAATATATTATATTGTTTCAGAGATGCACACGGTGCAATTTTAGTTTACGACGTGTCCGAACCGAAAACATTGCAGAAACTTAACGAGTGGGTTGAAGAGTTGCAAGTGTATTCTACTAAGAAGAACATAGTATGCCTTGTAGTTGGCAACAAAATTGATAAAGTAAGTATTTTCATTTATAATTATTACGGCATCTGAACTTATTTTGGTAGTGGTCAAAAAAAACGAATCGTTGCTCGTTTGGCTACATAGTAGTAGTAGTAGTAGTAGTATATTTTGGCGCACACACGCACACACACACCTCTTTGTACACACGCACTCACACACCTCTTTGCACACACGCACACACATACCACCTCGCACGCACGCACACACACACACACACACAGTGACACGCGCGCGCGCGGACGCACATGAAGCTGGTAATAAAAATAAGAAGGAAAAAAGAAGAATACTTGCAAGTTGTAAGAAAAGAAAAAGAATAATACTTGCAAGTTTTATAATAACTAGATATATTTAGTATTGTTTTCACACTACTATTAGGTTTTGTCTGTATTTTAGCTACGTTCATTTGTAGTCGAGTTCGAGTCTATAAATTTTTAATGAGAGGATTTAGGGAGAGGTTCAAAGTAAATTGGTTTGTTTAATCTCAGTAAAATTAATGTTAACTATTGTAGTAGATTTAACTATGAATCTACTGCAATTTTAACACGAATAAATGAAAAAAATGTATTAAACACAATGCTGTAGCCCCTATGTACAAGAGTATATGAAATATAATATTATTTTATGAATTTTACTACTTAACTCGCAATTCCTCAAGAATTTGGGGGTATTAGGTACTCCACGCAATGTCTCCAAATTCATGAGAAAATTTGAGACCAGAGTGCCTTAGCATTAGTCTACTACTAAGACCAATACGACAACCCGCTTCTTGCTAATAACGGCTTATTTTCCTTGGTTAATTAAATTCGGTTTTTTATCGGTCGTTAATAAAACAATAAAATTGTGGAGTCCTCGAATACTATCGATTGCTTATTTGATAAAATATAGATTTCAAGATTGTGTGTGCGTGCGGGCGGTCGTGCGTGATTGCGACTGCGTTGATTTTAGACCAGCACATTAATTCCCAGATCAGAAAATAGGAGATTTCTATTACTCTTAAGGAAAGAAGGTGAAACTATAATAACTTTAATGTCTTGACGTATTTGTATTACAAATATGTAGACATTAAAATATTATAATACTTGATATATTTTAGTTTCACTAAACTGATTTGAATGAATAATTATTGATAGTTTATCTATCTGTTTGTTATCGCGACATTTTGCTATATTTGAAACTAAAATAGACTTTATTATCTTTACAATTTAATAACGTGAGTGTTTATTGATAAAATTTATTCCCATTTAGTTGTTACATTTGTTTTGATCCAGATTAAAAATAATCAATTAATTGCTTATCTTATTGTCTGTTGCGAGATTAAAAAATATATACTGTCGAAAATGTCAAATCAAAAATTCTTATTTTAATTGCCCCTTTTTTACATACAATAGAGTAGGTTACATCTTTTTCCTTTGGAAGGTTGCGTAATCTTTCGAGCCTCTTCTCCCTCAAGGCCTCTAGAATTCAGAGGTATTTAATGTAAAAAGTGGAGAATGGAAGTGAGTGTGTTAAAATTAGCTTTCTAGGTTCCCTCTGCCCACCCTCCTACGTATGGGATACAGCGTGAGGCTGAAAACTCCTTAGAGTACCTTCGTTGAGTTTGTTAACTTAAGAATGTTACATTTTAAGTGGCAAATAGACCTATTTTTACAGTATATTATTTTTCAACGTGAAACACAAACATCGTATATTTTTTAACCCTTTTTATTGTTCTAATACATTATTTTTCAACGTGAAATACAAACAACGTATATATATGAATTTTTAACCCTTTTTATTCCTACTCTGTACCTATTCCAAAAATGTGTTTTTTTGTTTAGGGTAGTTGCTCCTAATGTACCAGTTTCTATAAAGAGACAAAATATATGATAATATTTTAATTATTAATATATATTCCAATAACAATGTTTAGTTTTAGTTGTTAGCATCCGATAGTAATTATTTATTTAGATCGATTCCTGTCGGGAATAAATTGTTTTCACTTCCTCGCTCTGATCTGAAACAAAACGCGGCGACTTGTTCCACTTAACGCGCAATGTTTTCAATATTTGGTTAATAGAATGTCTTACAACAGATTCCCCTAAGGTTCCCACCTTCCCTGCTGGACACTTACTATATATTATTATATTTTACATTAGCCACGCGCCATATCAAGGGAATCGGGACAAGCGTTCGCACAAAAACACAGAATGCTCTTCATTGAAAGCAGCGCAAAAACTCAAGAAGGCATTAATTTGGCATTCGAAGAACTTGTACAGAAGGTAAGAAATATATCAATAATTTTATTGGTTTTCAATAGAACGTTTAATTAATTTTAAGGCGTTTCGTGGCGCAAGGGCACAAGTGTGCGACTGTAAACGAGGCAGGTTGTGGGTTCGATACTCGGTTTTAATTTTTTTACTCTGGCAACAAGATAAAGTGCAGTGTTGAGTTCCCCAACTCAACACTTGAAAAAAACGGAGTGTCTTAACACTATATTTCCAAGCTCTCTCTGCGTGAAGATAAAAAAATAATATTACTGTCTTTTTCTGAAATTTTACTTCCAATTTAAAATTAAAATAAAAAGTATATATGTATGTTTATTAATATTCCTTTTTTTCCCACAATATTTATATAGTGAAAAACCTATATAGTGTTAGAAATAAGCTGCGAAAACTATAAAATCTAATTAGACTCTTTAATTTTAAATGTAAAAAATCATCTGTAAATTACCGAAAAATAAGAAGTATTATTTATTAATTTAAAGATAATTGAAACACCTGGCTTATGGGAATCGACCGGTTCATCGTCTAACATTCGCATATCAAACGACGAAAGGAGGGAGCAAGAAGAAAATTCATGCTTTTGTACTATATAATATAGAAACGCTATGCTTTTATAGGTTGGCTGTATTTAGTACGATTTTAATTACAAAAAAAATAAGAATAAAAGCAAATATGTTGTACGTTTTATTATCTGTTTTATTAATATGCATTATTAAATTTATTAATAATCTATGAGGGTGTTTTTTTAATAATTTAGGGATTTAGGATGGAATTGAAATTGATATTTTTATTTTATTTATTTTTTTACAAAATCGATTTTGAATGTTATAATCGATGTGTTTCTAGAAATAATTGTCATTTAAATACAGATAACGAATTGTGTTTATTTTCTCTCTTTTTAATTTAAAATAATTGTCATTTAAATACAGATAACGAATTGTGTTTATTTTCTCTCTTTTTAATTTAGCCAACCTCTATGTGCAATGTGATATTTTATAGGCTGCTTTTGTATATAAATATATTTATATTATTAAAATGATTTATTTAATATGGATTACAATTATTTAATAAACCTATATAGTTTTTACAACAAATATCTATACTATTGTTATAAAAATAATATTTTTTTAAAAATAAATAAAAATAAGAGAATTCCAGAGTGACATTTGTGTAATTATAGAATTATATCTGTAAACTTTAACATTAAATGATATTAGACAAAGCACGGCGTTAATCTCCGTCGTCTAATACAATATGTGGAAAATTACAAAAAATAATATTATAATGTCATGTATACGTACTCTACGATATAAATGGAACTTAACATAAATTATCGTACAGAATGAATAATTAATAAATATGCATATGTCAAGTGTATTACTTAAATTAAGTCTTAAACTTGGCACATATTTGCCGGCCATCTTGTTTTTATTTTTATTATTTTTTATTACAATTCCAAAATAATCTTTAATTAATGGCACTTTACTGGAGTAAATAAATATATAATTTTATTTCATTTTTAATTTCACAAACTATCTTGTAGTCCATGTTAAATCTATCATTCGCCTTACACAAATCTATAAGAGACAGCCGTTTCTATGTAAAAATATATATTTTAGAGTTAATAAGTAAGATAATACTCTAATATTATATATAGTAGAAAGAGATCAGTGTCAGTCAGTGGTGTAGAAGCACAAGCGAGCGTTTATCAACTCGACAGGTTTTGGGTTCGATTCTCACTCTAGGGTACATGAAATATTTAATGTTTTTATTCTCTGACGCTTTCATGGCACAGAGTTCTGTGGAAAGCGGAGAACGGAAGTGTCTTTATACAAGGTTCCCAGGTCACCTCTGCCTACCCTATAGCTAGACAAAGCAGTGTTAATTTTAATTCAAGTTCGTTCTTATCACTGTTGGAGCACTTTTAATTTTTTTTCTCTTATTAGGCTAATCAAAAATATAGATTTTTTTTTATATAGAATGTCTTTACAAAACATTATTTTCGCCTAATCTATACTCCTATTAAAGATCTAAATTGTTTGTATGGTTGAACGTCTAATCTAAAGAACATTTCGATTTATTTATATATGGAATCCTAGGACTTGTCAAATTTCAAATCATTCTGTTTTTTTCTTAAATGTTCTTTTAAGTATAAAAAAAACTAATTATAAATAGTACATAATGTTGTATCATTTTTTTTTTAATTGTTATTCACTCACTAAAAAATTCAAAATGTCAAAAACTTGGTCCCGCTAATAATTTTCTAGAAGAAGAAAAAAGAAGAAGATTTTATGGCGACCAGCGTTTACACAGACAATACAAATGTGAGGTTAAAATTTTTATTTGTCAAAATAAGTAGTATACATATTATTTGTTTAAAAATGTTTTAAAAAAATATAATAGAAAATATATTGTACACAATTTTTCTAATATTGTTTTGCTGAAATTTTAATAATAAATTAAATCATAGATAATACAATTAAAATAGGACCAATTATATGTTCATAAATAAATATTATGCTAATTAGTATAAATTAGTTTCATTTGGGTTACGAAAACTATTTTCAATTTAAATATGATTAATTTTGTTTGCGAAATGTAATATTGTAGTTACTATGGCTTTCATAATAAATCATTGAGACTGTCATGGCTCAGTCACACTGCGTTTGACTGTAGTGGATTGAAACCCTTATTGGAATTTGTTTTCATTGCACGCTATATCCCGCACATGGCAGGGTAAGTAGAGGGAACTTGGGAACCTAGTGTTAAGACTTAGAATTGGAGGCATTGCGTGTTGATTTGGGGAACTCAAAGCCACGGTTTGCCTTGTATCGAGAGTGTGGAAATATAAGCATTTCAATATTTAATTTGAATATAATAAATATTTCATTTGTTTTAATGGGGATCGAACCCACAATGTTAACGTTTAAATGACTCAAAAGTTGGGTGATAAGTGGGGAACGAAGCGTTTCAATATTTGGTTCCCTTTGATGAAAAGCATGATATCGTATCATTACTTTATACTAACATGGTGGACGAAGGTGGAAAAAATCTTTTCTTTTTTTGTTTAAAGTGTTAATTCATACTTAAGAAAGACAGATATTTATTTAGAATTTGTATTAAAATTTAAACGTAGCGGGGTCAGAACTCGCGCCTCTTTCCGCGCTGCCCTTGGAAAGATTTTAAGAGGCGAATGTATCGTTAAATCTTTATTTGTTTTCTAAATAATTGGGAAAATCACCAAAAACTGTATTTTATGTTACATATTCGGTTATTACGTAATTTTTTTTTAAATTATTCCTCAATTTTATTTATTTAGGCAAATGAACGAAATTATTAATTTTCTTTAGATTAAAGCAAAATAACAAATCAAAAAAAAATATATTATTGATTGGTTAAATCTTAAAAATTATGTTTCATAATTATAAAAAAATAACTTGCCATTTCATCTTTTACTATGATTTAAAACTTTTGCGTAATCTATGTTCTTATACTACTTAAAAAAACATCCCTTTTTCTATCAATTAATTAAAAACATTTACTAAAAAAAAGTTTACATCCACTGTCTTAACTCACCCGGGTTAACTGACCAACCAATTTATCACAACTAGTACAAATGCCTCTCAAGGAGGCCTGCCCTCAATGGCCCTCCGGAGTCCCACTAATGAGCCCCCATCATTCACCCCGCCGGGATAAGCGTTGACAAATAAAAGCAGAGTCGTGATTTACAGGCGTTTACTTTATCTGTTGTCATTTATAATCTGTGTAACATGTTAAGAGATGTTTTGGCGGGAAAATAAAGCTGTCAAGATGAGCAAGATAAACAGAATGATTGCTTATGTTTACTATTTCGTTCGTGAATTAATATGGAGTCGTATTTATTATTGTTTTGTTGGGGATCGTGTTAATAATGTAGTAGTGAAGTGCTCCTTGTGTTGTTTTAGTGATTCAATATATTATTATTGTTTTGTATAAGGAAATTTTGGTCTACCGTTTTAGTAATAAAATCGGATTTTCTTGTGCCGGTTCTTCTCCGGTCTGAGCCAGTAACTTCAGTGAATAAATCGGTGATAAATTGACGTTCAAATAATAACGAATGTTACTTCTTAATGTAATAAAATATTTAAATATGAATTTTACCAAAGGAATGGAAAAACGATAGTCGACTACATAATGTTCATTCTTTTTAAACATTAAATTTTATTTACGTAAAAAAATAATATATTCAATGTATATTTTCATTATTTACCTGCGAATTCAAACTTAAATTTCATAATATATCCTGCCTGACAATAAAATCACTGTAAGTAATTCTTCATATTTTATAAAAGTAGAGGCCACTGTGGCATTACGTAGGTTTGATTTTACTCAGACAAATTAATTATATTTAAGTGTGGAATGGAATGAAGTGGAAGATCAGGTTCCCGAGTTCCTTCTGCCCACCTTGCCGTGCGCGGCACAGCGTGAAGCTGAACGAAAGAGAAAGACAAATTAATATTTTAATTTCCCCCAAACGCGGATTTGAATATCGCCACTCAACGTACAATGTTTTGGATTCTTGTCGAAAAGTAAAGACCGGATGTTGGATTAGCTTATATCTGCCTACTCTGCTTGTTGGGATAAAGTGTGAAATTGCAAAATTAAGCGAAGTACTCGCACAGCACTAAAATAAACAAGTATATTTCAAATTCACACTCAATTGAAGTCGCATAAGCTATCTGACTTGACTAAAGCTGTCGAAATTAATACTCACGGGTAGTGGAATTTCAGTCAACATCCGACGAGCTTATCTTATCAAAATAGCGCAAGCACTCGTGTAATATAGAAATGAACTGGTTTAATGATGGAGGAAATTTTGAAACAAATGTGTGACTTAATATTAAATAGTAATTTTGTTACGGTTTTAGGTTTCTGTTCCTCAAAATGAACAAAAAGCAACTTTTTAGGATAATATTGTTGATCGTCTTTAAAAGAACTTTTTTTGCACATTTATTAGAGCACAAAAAAAAATTAATACAACGTAAAAGAATAAGAGTATTTATCGATTTTAATCAAAACATGTAGGTTACTGCCTGTAGTAGTTCTCACGAAGTGAGGAAATTATAGATATTTTAGGTATTTACGCACTTATATGAATAGTTCATTTAAATGAAAAATAAGTCTCATACGCTTTACGCGCGTTAACTTAAAATTGTCAACTTTATTCGCCGCGAAATCATGACATAGAGTATTGTTATCCTATTTATAATAATAAAATTAAAAAATGGCAATAAGTGATAAATCTAAGTACAAGTAAATTAAATGTGACAAAAATGAAAATTAATATTAATAAAATAAATAAAAACTATTGCATGGCATATAAGAGTAAATTGTCATCTTTTATAAGTTGTACCTACTTCCTAATTCTAAATACGCCTTTCATAATCAAGAAAACTTAATACAATATAAATGAACTTATATAAATAAAAGCTGAGGTAGGTAAGTCAAGTCTAGATCGAATCTGCATTGCAAATACTTGCCTTACGCTTAAGTTTATGTTTCTCTGGTAATTTCGAGATGTTGTATTAATTCCTGTGGTTTATAAAGACACCATTTAGCAGCTTGCTTTTACTTTGAGTTTTCATTGCTAACCTTATATGCAGGAGGCAGCAAGGCAAAGCGCGGCGTTGAGTTTCGCCACTGCAATGCCACAAATTCGACGGAAAATGGGAAATGGGACGGAGTATCTTAATACTAAGTTTTCAAATTCTCTCTACCTACCCTGCCATGTACGATATACAGCGTGAAGCTGGAAAATGTTTCTTATTTACTTGTAAATCTCACTGTTATAGAGAAAAATAGTAGCGATTTATTTCTAAAACGGAAGCCTCGTTCGCCCATTAATTTGACTAGCTATAAACTAGAACAGTTTACATAGAACTGTTTGGCAGTAAAATACTTGACAATATAACTAGTACTGACATTATGAGACTATATAACATGTATGTAGGTATACATTTTTAGCTTCACGCTGTATCCTGCAAATTCAATTTTACCCAAAAGGTCTTAATTATGCTGTTATTATAGTTAACAAATTAATTTTTCGTACGTATGCTTAGTGCATAAGTCCGAAAGTTTTTGTATGTATTTAACTAAAAATATAAAGTTGTAATTAATTTCTTCCATGAAATAAGTATATCTTTGTTACTTTTAGTTTTTTTTTTATTTATGTCCAATATAAGTTTTAACCAACTATCATTTATCGTATACTTTAAATGCGTTATGTTAAAATCTTAATTTGTCTTTGCTATAACGGAGTATAGAACTTAACATTGCATATTAATTTCAGCTTCATATTTCCAGATAGAAATGATTGATAAATTGATTCCGGGATAATTGGTTTAATATACACAGAGATCGTCAAAGAAATGTTCTTATAAAAAACCAGTTTTACCGTTTTGAATGATTTTTTTACCCCAAAAATAATTATAAAATTAAGTATATATATATATATATATATATATATATATATATATATATATATATATATATATATATATATATATATATATATATATATATATATATATATATAAATGTATATATCTACATAAGTCAGTACAAATAAGTACTGACTTATGTAGATATATACATTTTTTTAACAAAGCTCGTTTTATACAACATTACATTGTTAAATCATTTAATTTCCTCAAGGGCTAACACGTAGAGTGTACTTAAGTAGGGTTAAATACAACTCAGCGCTATTCTTTTACTGACAATGAAAATGACATTGTGAGCGTTTCTTGAATTAGCTTTTGTTTTAAGTATCATAATGTACAGAATTTATTTTTAACAGTAGAGAAAGTAGTAACACTGCGAGTTTTTAAATATGCGTTTAGAAAATAATAAAAATATTGAGGTCTGAGACCTGTCGTGGTACAACGGCACAAGTGTTTGACTGTTGACGCAACAGGTTGTGGGTTTGATCCCCACTCGAGGAAACGAAGTATTTATTATTTACAAATTAAACATTTGATGTTTTCATTTCTTCGCTCTGGTAATAAGGCAAATCGCAGCGTTAAGTTCCGCCACTCAACATGCAATGCCGCAAATTCGACGGAAAGTGGGAAACTGCCTACCTTGCATAATACGAAATACAACGTGGAGCTAAAAAAAGTAAAAATAGTTCAGCGGTTAGACTGGGAGAAATATTTTTGACAAGATGCAGCAGAGTCTATGCATATTATTATTAATATTTACAGATTAATAGTCTTGATCCTATAAGAGTTCCGATTTTTCCTTTTGAGGTACGAAACCCTAAAAATATATAAATAAGTATAGTGTCTGATATATATTGAAATTAATTACCATAAATTAATAGACTAAAAGGAAATTACGATAAAATAATTATGGAAAGTCATGAACATTCATAAAATTACGATTAATTTTACTACAGCGATCAACTTTAAATTACTTTCTTTTTATAGCTATAATTACGTTAATAATAAATAAACGTGGTCCATTTCTTTGCATTAGATTTTGTTTTTCAGTCAATGTTGGCCTTTAAAAATTAAATAGACAAAATTTATGATTCTGTCAAACTGTTTTTTAAAGGGAAAAAATGAAATACAGGTTACAGGTACAGACTTTATTGTCTCTCTGTCAGTTTATCATCACCATTTACCTCGAAATCGCGTGGAGGTAACCAACTGTAATTAATAGGTCTCTGGTGTTTGGTGTGCACAAAAAATAAGCTTCTTCGTTAATGCTATCAAAACATACGAGCGTCAGTGCAAGCTTTTTTGGTGGACTTTGTATTAAATTCGCCGCGTAATCAAAACTTTAGGATACTTCCTGAGTACCTAAATTTTTGAAAATTCATACAAGGAAAAACTGACAATATAATCGAAAAAGATAATAAAAATGTATTCATTAGAAAAAAATATATGAAAACATATATAAACATGTAAAATTTGTAGTCCATTTTCAAAATTTGTGTATACTTCAATTTGTCAACTTTTATAACTTATTCTTTTCGTATATTGGCACAGAACTCTTAGAGGGTGAGTCTGACTAGATTTTCGCCAGTTTCATTTTATATTAACCAATTTTTAAATCATCTCTCAGTCTCTTTTCTTATTCTTAATTTGGGCAAGTTTCTTAACGCAGCAATGTTTTAAGACCAGTGCATAACTTATAGAAAAATATAATAATAATAAATCAAAATTCTGTCCAATAATATATTGTATACATTATACAGCTTCTGGATGAGCGCAACAGTTGTTGGTTCAATTCCCATTTCAGAGTGTTAGTTAATATATAATTATTTAATTATTTTCATTATTTTGCTCTGATAAAAAAAAACAAAATAAAGTGTTAAATTTCGCAACTTAACATAAAATGTCTCAAAAATTAAGTGTAACTTGAGACTTACCATATACTACATGTAGAATATTAAAATATTGAAGTATCAGAGTGCAGAAAATAATTACAGAAACAATCACTCCTCAAAGGCCACTGTTGATAGCACAGTTTCAACATCAATGTCAAACTACAGACTATTATCATGGAGCAAGATAAACGGAACTAGAATAACTTGTCTTGTGTAAACGTTGAGAGCTTTGTAGGCATTTCCTGTAGTTAAGAACTTCTATTGTAATTAAAGTTATAAAATATATGCAAGATCGTGATGTACTTGGTTATATCGGAATATTTAAGATATAGTTGTTGGTTCATATTCAAATTATAAATATAGTTAAGATTTTAACGATAAATCTTTATTGTTCATTCTTCTGAAAAATATGTAGACAGAAGCTAAATGTGTTTGGACCAGAAGAAAGAGGTATGCAGACACCGTAGCATTTGGCACTCCGTTGGGGTATCTATGCAGAGTTAAAACCAAGAACACGAATACATAATACGTCAGGTGTGGTCTCTATCTGCCTTTTTATTTTATCTAATTCTAATTATTCTTTATCACTTACCTGTTTATATATTAAAACCCAAAACATTTGAAAGAATAATACGAGCTTAATTGTTGTATACAGTATTCTTAGCTCAAAATACAGTACAGTTCCCAAAGTACAGGATACAGAGTGAATCTAAAAAACTAAAAAGCTATGTTTTAATTTTTTAGATTCACTCTGTATCCTGTACATAGGAATCTGGGAGTCTAGGTTTAAGACCCTCCATTCCCATTCTCCTCTAGAATGCATTACATTATGAGAGTAGGAACTGAACGCCGCACCGCCAAAGAAAAGGTAAAATAATAAAATAGTTAACGAACTCCAATCCGTAATATTTAGCCGAGGCATGATTTTACATTTGAAGAGAGAAGAAGTCTTATTGAAAAAAAAAACTTTAATCAACTC
>DWMZ01003028.1:0-13297 GCA_018249855.1 Eueides tales michaeli | reverse complement strand
ATATATATATATATATATATATATATATATATATATATATATATATATATATATATATATATATATATATATATATATATATATATATATATATATATAAAGCTATAAATGTATAAGAATGCATCCAGGACATATGCCAAATGATCAACCTTCATTTCAAAAAAATTATCTTACATATTTCCACATTTTCTTTTAACAAACAATATCGATGACTCGTCTTAATAGCAGTTGTAGCAGTATAATTCGAAGCAATTTATTTTCATCTAATTTTTAAATCTATTGAGACTGAGCCCAGCGTTTAGCTCTGCCAATCAATGTCTCTATAAATTGAATATGTAATAGAGTGTTAAAAGAAATATCTTAACTTGAAGCATAAAAAAACCGAGTGATAAAACGTGCTCTTTGCCTATTAAAGGGCTTCCCAGTGGATCTACGCTTTGTTACATGACAAGATTAAGTGAACTTATAAACTATGACATTAATTACGTTACAGGTTGAGATCGTGACTTGCTTAATTAATAATATGTACGTAAACTATTACTATAAAGTTTAGTTTGATTAAACACGCTAATCTTAATCCCTTTTTTATGGCTTCACGCTGAATACCGCACATTTAAAACTTTCCGACAGTTAGGGTGTCCTCTTTTTGCCGAATTTTAGGTGTTGCACATGGAGTGGCGGAACTTAACACCGCGCTTTTAACTCATAGGAACTATTTGTTTGGATTTAACATTATATTTATTTTGGAAAGTATTTCGGAGGAAGGCTTTAGACGTTTAATCGTAGATACTTCGAGCAAGTAGAATGTGTCATGCACAACTCTTTGTTATTTCTATTTTTTTTCTTATTTCTATTTCACCACGCGGAGAAGCCGGAGGTAAATATAATTAGCTTTTAAATGTATATGCCTAAATGTCAGTACGGGAGGCCATCGTGGCACAGTTTCAGAGACTGTGGCATTTGACAGTACACGCAATTGATTAGAATTCAATGAAAATAAATATACATTTTTGCTTCGTCCTATTTCCCGCACACCATGGGAACGTAGCGTTAAGACGCACCATTAGGACACTCCCGTTCCCCAATTTCTGTCGAATGTGAGGCATTTTGTAATGAATGGTGGGTTTTAAAGGAACACTGTGCTTGGATTCCAGAACGAAATATAAATATTTCACCTCCTCTATTAGAATTCGAACGCAAAACCTACCGCGTATACAGTTTCGTGTGCCTTTCCCCCAAGTCAGGCCGTGTTATACTTAATTATAATACATGTTAATATTTTAAAAAATATTATTTCACACTATTTGATTGAGGCCTGTCGTGGCGCAGAGGTACAAGCGTTGCCTGTAACCGACAGGTTCTGGGTTCGATCCCCAGTCGAGGAAATGAAATATTTAATATTTTCAATTTAAATATTCAATGTTTTCATTTCTTCGCTCTGGTATTAGGGCAAAGCGCGGCGTTGAGTTCCGCCACTCAACACGCAATGTCTCAAAAAGCGGCGGAAAGTGAGGAACGGAAGTGGAACGGACTGTCTTGACACTAGGTTCCCGTGTTCCCTCTGCCTACCCTGCCTTGTGCGGGGAAAAAAAACTATATATTAAAAAAATTTTGAAAACTCGTTAAAAAATTGAATCCATGGGACGTACATACATCCTGCGCCTTTTTGATTCTATCGTCAGTTAAGCCATACGTTTTTTATCAACTACATCCGAATTCTCATATGCTTCTTGTCATTTATTTTTGTTGTAACTATAGTTATATTGAAATAATTTCATTTATTAGGAAATGCCGAAAATTCATAACATTGCGTGTTGAGTGGCGGAACTCTCTCTCTATCCCGTTACCAGAGTGACCTCTCCTTGTATTTAAACTGGCAATGTTACAAGCAAGAAATTTATATTTAAGCAAAAATACTATACAAGTAGTTTATTTTAATGACTTAATTTAAAAATATAAACCATAATTTTCACTAAATAACATTATTTATATTTAATTAACATAATCAACATATAATTTATAGGCCTATAAAATATATATCGCTTGAATTGGTAACATACATACGTATATATATATGAAAATTAGCGAGATTACCTACAGCTGACTCGTCACCTGCCCCAGGTGACAAGTGTGGGGAGAATGGGGGTGAATGGATTTACGCTTTCTGAAATATTTGCATCGAAGTGAAGGCCGTCTTTGTAATCAATCACTATATATTTTTTCCTTTCCATTTTCTGGTAAGAAGACTGATCAGATCACATTGAATGATATACACTAAAAATATTTAAAACTTTTAAAATAAATACTTGTATACGTCTGTTGAGGTGTAAAAATACATGAGAAGATATACATTTTAAAAATATTTGAATATTACGATTGATTCAATGCATATGCATTTATGAGCTTGCATTTACATATAAAATTCATGGAAAGCGGCAGGCAGAAAATTATAACAGCATTTGCAAAGCATATTTAAATACTGTTTACATAAAAATAGAATTTATAAAATATATTTGCCAATAATCATTTTACCAACTAAACGACGCAAGTTCTTCCACTCAACACACATTGTCACAAATTCAGTGGAAATTAGGGAAAGGTAATGTGTTAAAAGGAACGAAGTCTGTTAACACTAGGCTTTCAATATTAAACATCAAAATCATTTCAAAAAAAATTTTACCCCATTTCACCAAATTCTCCTCAAATTTTGCTTGCACGCGCCTGCTCGTCGTAGTACGTCAAACTAGTATATCAGCTGATTCTCAAAAATGGTTATTTTTGTGAATGGATGTTTAGTAACGGCAATACAAGTTACTTGCCTACCCTTCACAAAAAGCGACTTGGAATTTAAATCTTAATCAATATACAATAAGGTTAATTTTGTATAAAGTATAATTTGAAATGAAGAATGCAACAGCTGACTCCAACAGCTGACGGTCGTCCTTGTATTTTTTTTTAACTTTTACGGAATCAAAAAATTTTTCAAAACCAGTTTCGACTGCGTATTGATAATTTAAAATTGTTGATTAATGATGGCTCTTAGAAAATTTCTTTTTAAATATATAGCCTTATTAAGTACAGAGTATTTTTCGATATAAAGACAAGTCTGTCTTACCAGAAAGTGATCATGCAACCGAATGATCACTTTTTGGTCATCAGTTCAATTTTTTTTATGAAGATTTAGTATATAAATTATTCTAACATAAGCTTCATACGTGACAAGGTAGGCAAAGGGAACTTGGGAACCTAGTGTAAAGACGCTCCGTTCCACTTCCGTTCCCCACTTTCCGCCGAATTTTGAAGCATTGCGTGTTGAGTGGCGGAACTCAACGACGCGCTTTTGCCTTATTGCCAGAGCGAAAAATGAAACTTTTCTCAAATATTTAAATTGAAAATATTAAATATTTCATTGCAACGAGTGGGGATCGAAACCACAACCTGTCGGTTACAGGCACACGCTTGTGCCGCTGCGGCACGAAAGGCCTCATCACTTAAGTACCTTTGCTAAGGAAATATATTGTGGAAAACAAACTAGAATATCTTGATCCATTCTATTCTGCCTAATTTTGGGACTCAAAAAATAACTTATACTAGCATTATGTCACAAAAATTTTCAAATATGGCATGTGCCTATCGTTATAACATAAATAATGATCGAGCAGCTGTCTATTGCGGCTCATAATTAAATAACGTATGATTATATTAAGCACATTGATGTTTTTGCGTAACTGGCCGTAAAATCCTTGGATAGATACGTTCAAGGATTTTCAAGAGGGCCGCTACATTAAATTTTTTATACGTTTTCTAAATAACTATTTTTGTTTTCGTAAGTGTCGATTAACACTTTAACAAATAGATAAAACAAACGACTGATCAGTAAAAACTCATAGACTGATCAGTAATAGGTTTAAAGTATTTTTTTTCGTGGTACAAGTAAATTAGTAGCTTCACATATATTACATGTATCTCTGCACTTGTCAAAGTAGGCAGAGGGAACTTGGGAACCTTATATTAAGATACTTAATTTCCGTTAAGTTACTTTCTATTCCAACTTTATTCTAAATTTGAGACATTGCGTGTTGAGTGGTGAAAATCAAGGCCACGATTTATCTCGACTCTAGAAGGGATGAAAATACTAAATATAAAACTCGCTCACTAGTGTCCCTGCGAATTGACAGGCCTAGCAAAATCCAATTTATATCTCTCTATACTATAAAATACTTTTTTATTCTGTACTATTTTTTTGTATAATAGTTGTTGATGTAGAAAATTGATATTGATTGATCGAGTGCAAGCTGGAAGAAAAGGTGATCGAGAATATCGTGTGTTGTGAGGCACTCGCGATTTTTTTTTGCTTTTGATAAAGATGTTGCTTTAAGAAGCGGATCGTTATATTTTATTTTTTATTGATGTTTTCATTGATTGATACATGTTTTTTTGTTTAATTTTCGTTTGCGTAGGTGAGCGGAGGAGGGGGGCGCCGACGGTTGGCGAGCGAAGCGAGCGGGGGGCGGAGCAGTTATCTCGATAGATATAAAAAAAGCTATGTGTAAGGCCAGTTGTGGCTCAGGGATACTAACGTGTGACAAGTGTAAGCGCCACAGATTATTGGTTTGGTCCCAATTTAAGGATATAAAATATTTAATGCTTACAATTCTTCGCTCTGGTTAGGTGAGGTTAGGTTAGACGAAGCGTGGCGCTGAGCTCCGCCACTCGACATGCTTTGAGCGAATTAAATTCGGCCGAAAGTCGGAAACAGAATGGAGTGTCTTAACACTAGATTCCCAAGTTCAGAGGCAACTTCCTGCCATTTCCTGCCATTGATAAAAAGCTTTGCATATTGAAAATTTGGCATTCAAATTTCGATTCAATTATGATACGATTTCTGCTACGCAATATTGTATAAATCATAAGCAAAAGAACAAGATGATTAATCACTGCGTTTCGCAGCTTCTGCCCATATGCGTAAGTACAGAAAAAAATATTTGTAGTTTCACACATGGCAGTATTAAGATACTCCATTTCTTTCCGTACTTAACGCTGAATTTGAAGCATTGCGTGTTGAGATGCGGAACCAAACGCTGCGTTTTGCCTTGTTACCACAGCGAAGAACTTAAAATATTAAATATTTGATTTTCTTGAGTGACAATCGAACCCACAACCTGCCGCGTACATAATCGCACGGTCCAGCCATTGCGCCACATTAGGCCTCACAATTAAATTATTCTCATTATATAAAAACCAAATACTTTTATGGCTACCATTAAATATTAATAGCACATACTAAAATTTACCATACGACCTGATGTAATATAGATAATACTTCAAATGAATCGCTTGTTTAACATGTTTACTTTTATATATATATATATATATATATATATATATATATATATATATATATATATATATATATATATATATATATATATATATATAGATATATATATATATCGGATGAAATTATTTTTTTTTATACCTTCACGCTGTTTTTGCGGGGTAGACAAAGGGAACCTAGTGTTAAGACACTCGGTATCTCTTAAATTCAAATTCTGCCCAAATTTTCCAGACATTTCATGTTAAGCTTGCTACTGTTGCTTTACTATCAATGCGAGAAAATGAAAATTATTCTTTCTTTTAAGCGCGAATTAAACCTGTATAAGACAGACAGTCAAATATTTTCCTCTGCTATGAAAGCTTATAAAGATTTAATCTAAAAATATCAAATTTGTATTAATTACACGATATTTAAATCAATGTTTATGTTTCATTAGGGCCGCAGCTGATCGCAATATGTTGAGGCGAAATACAGCTGTTCTAATGCGAATAATATTTTTTGGTCTTTTAATGGGTCTGTGGTAATATATTGGGAGTGTAAAATTTTGTTATTTTAGCTTATATTTTGTAGTTAGAAGTAGGGAATCCGCCATAACCCTGCAAGGCGATGAATTTCGCCGCAACGCCGCAAATTCGGCGGTAGTTTCCACTTTCCACCACGAATGGGGACCATCCTATGGATCTTATTCTCAATGTGCACGGAGTGTCTTAACACTAAGATCTTAAATTTCCTCTGCCTATACCTAGTGACTGATACAGCATGAAGCTAAAGCTGAGTCAAATGCAGTGTCATAGATTTTTTTTTTAGATGCAAAGACACACAAAAGGCTGGCTACTTTTACCTATTCTTTTTTATCAGCTTTACGCTGTATCTGGAACATAGCAAGTTAAGCAGAGTGTAACTTGGGAACCTAGCATTAAGTCCACCTAACGCCGAATTCAAAGTATTGTGTGTTAAGTGCCGGAACTCAACGCCGGGCTTGGCCTCATTAACGGAGCGAAGAAATGAAAAAAATAAATATTTAAATTGAAAATATTAAATATTTCATTTCCTCGAGTGGGGATTGAATCCACAACCTGTCGCGCTTACAGTCACATGTACTCCTGTTCCGAGACAGGCCTCTTCCCTTATATACACAAATGTGTACTACTAACCCCATCTCTGAATAAAACTTGTAAATATCGATCAACATTTATGAATATATAATTTCTTATATTTTGTTGTTCTAAATAAATATTATTACTTAGCATATATTTGCAACTTCAAGAGTAAATAAAACATCTATATTTTTGTCATCATCATGTGATAGCGTACAAATGTGTGATTAGATGAAATACAAAATAGTTTGTTTATGTTAAAATAAAAAGCTATTATATGCACTTACTAACAAAACTTGTAAAATTTACTAAATTTAAAAACGTATAAAAATTTGAACGAAGCAGGATTCGAACCCACGCCTCTTGAAATCCGTCCAAGAGGCGCGGGTTCAAATTCTGCTTCGTTCAAACTTTTATACGTTTTTAAATTTAGTATTTTTCTTTCCTAAGTATGGAATAACACTTTAAAAATAGTAAAAATACTTGTAAAATTTGTTTAAAATATATAAGTAGTGACATCTATGATTATTCTTGAAAAACTCATTGCGCAGGCGCATATTTTTGTGAAAAAGTATCCTGCAATTTAGCAGAGGCATAGCATATGACGCACTTTGTAGGGTAGGTAGAGATAACTTGGGACGACCAATTTGCGATGAATTTGAGACATTGCGTATTGTTTTTCGGAACTCAACGCCGCACTAGTTAACATCTTGTTACCAGAGCGTTGAAATAAAAACATTCAATATTTAATTTGAAAATATTAATCATTTTATTTTCTTCGAATGGGGATCGAATCCATAATCTGTAGTTACGTTCACACGCTTGTGCTCCTGCACCATGACAGGCCAATTGTTTAACGCCGCACTATAATCGCTTACCAGATAAAAACATATAAATAGACTTAAATTCACTTATTTAAAATTGATTTTGTGAGTACTTTTAAATATCGGAAGACAATTCTGCTGAGGAGAGCCAGCAATACACTCAACAGTTGCTCCTTTCAATGTCAATGGTACAATTAAATAAATACAATAACTGACCATATAAATTTTAATCATTTTTATCCTCTATTCTTGAATAACATTTTTTAATTAACATATCATTCTTTAATTAACATTTACCTGATTAGTTCTATTTTTATAATTACTTAGATTTTTCACACCCATAAAGGTCTTTTTGTACGCCAAAATTTTGCATTACAAGCTTGTTTTTATGCAAGCCTATTTTAATACAAATATATTTCATAAAAAAGTTGGAGTTAGAGAGGCCTGTCATGGTGCAGAGATAAAAGTATGCGACTGTACACGTAAGGTTGTTGGTTCGATCCCCACTCGAAGAAGTGAATTATTTAGTATTTTCATATGAAATAAGTATTTTTTTTATTTCTTTGTTCTGGTAACACGGCAAAACGCGGCGGAAATTTGGCGGAAAGTGGAAATCGAGACGGAGTGTCTTGACACTAACTAACTAACGTTCCTACTGCCTACCCTACCAGGTGCGTAAATAGCAAAAAAAAACAACAAAAATGCCTTCAAACAAGAATCAAATTTACATCCATCGTGTTTACACCAAGGCATCTTTTAACAAATAAAAACAGAAAAAAAATCACCACATCCCCACAATTTGCAGCATCTCATGCAATTCGTACCCTATTTCTCGTTCCTAAGCGTTGTTATATCCCGCCCGGGGCTAGTACTAACGACGACACTCCTACCTGAGTGTCTGAGACTTGTGAGAGCACTCAGCGTACACTGTACACTTGTACAGTAGTTTAAATGCTTTTTAGATTCGCTTGGCTTTTTAGACATAACTTGTTTGCTAACTTCGAGATTGGAGTGTTCGTAAATAAATGTGATTGAACTTTTAACAATGCAGTTACAAATAAGTTGTTTTAAATATGTCTATTATTTTTCAGCTTGTCGCTGTACTCTGCGCATAGCGGGGGGAACGGGAGGGGGCTGAGGGAACCTCGTGTTAAGAAAATATCTTCCCCATTTTTTTGTCAAGCTTTTAATAATTCATTACTCAGAGTAGAAATCGAGCTTACAGCTGTCGCTCTTTAAGAAACATGACTATTTAATAACAAGTAAGTACATTACCTTTGTAGATATATCTTAAATGTTTTCACGAGAAGGTAAGCGTATCTTTACAATGTCTCGAATTCGGGCTGCCAGTGAATAGACTGTAAAACTGTAAAATATATATGTAGTGTTAAAACTCTCCGTTCCCCAATTTTCACCGAATTCTGAAGGCACTGCGTGTTGTGTGACAGAACTCAATTCCTCTTTTACCCATTACTAGAGCGCTCAAATAAAAATATCAAATATTTAGTACGCTCAGTGGGAATTGAGCACACAACCTTCGTTTTTCCAACCGCACCTGTGCCCCTATGCCACGGCAACCTCCAAAGAGCAAATTGTAAAACAAAATTATTTTATATTGAGGCCTGTCGTGGCGCAGCGGCACGAGCGTGTGACTGTAACCGACAAGTTGTGGGTTCGAGGAAATGAAATATTTAATATTTTAAATATTTAATGTTTCATTCGCTCTGGTAATAAGGCAAAGCGCAGCGTTGAGTTCCGCCACTCAACACGCAATACCTCAAATACGGCGGTAACTGGGGAACGGAAGTGGAACAGAGTATCTTAATACTAAGTTCCCGGGTTCCCTCTGCCTACCCTGCCTCGTGCGGGATACAGTGTGCAAGTTAAAAAAAAAATTCATTTTTACAATCTGGTAACGACGCGAAACTGGGCAGTTTCCGCCATATTTGGCGGAAAGTGGAGCCATGCCTCCAAAATTAAGAGAAAAGTGTCTCTGGGGAGAAATGGGAACGGAGTGTTTTAATATTAAGTTGCCAAGTTCCCTCCGTCTAATCCGTAATGTGCAACATACAGCTGACATAAAACGTAAAAGGCAAACGTTGGTACATTCAATTTACAAAAAAATGCATTAAAACTAAAAGTAAAATAAGATATTTTAAACTTTACAAGCACACAGAGCGGCTGATGCCGAGTTCTTAGATTTGTCCCGCGGCTATTTCACTTAGACGAAAGCAAATAAATGTGTATTTTAAATGCATTTTATAACGTCGTATACGAGTACAGCTTATTTCTATTGAGATTTCCAATAGATTAAGTTTTATAATGCTGGATTTAAGTTAAAAAAGCGACTTTAAAAGATATGCAGAGGTAATTTAGTGGCAAGACACTCTCTTACCCATGCACTATCCAATTTTCGAGACATTGCGAGTCGTTGCTCAACGTCGCACTTTGTCTTGTTACTAAATCGTGAAATTGAAAATACCCCTGAATGGGAGATGAATTCATAATTCATAACTTTCAGGTTGACGGCGGTACCCTGTACCGTTTCGCCACTATAGAAATAATGTAAGATGTGGTCAATTTAAAGAGATTTGATAGGACTCGACGCCGTGCTTCTGTTATGTAGTTCTACGTATATCCCACGGCGACGGCGACGGTGTACGGCAAAGAAAATTGTCTTTTTGAAACGGCTGAAAAAACTGTCTTCTTGGTTCAAAAACTTGGGAACATAATTAACTTGTTACCAGAACGAATAAATGAAGTATTAAATTCTACTTCTCTACCTACCAGTGATTTTATTGGGTTTTATGTTGTCTTATGTTATATATATATATATATATATATATATATATATATATATATATATATATATATATATATATATATATATATATATATATATATATATATATATATAAAAAAAATATATAGCTTTTCTTATAAAAACTTCAACGAAAATGTTATGATGAAGGTAGGCTTTAATTTTTTTTTTTCAACTTAACGCTGCACATGCCTGTGTAGAATGAACTTGGGAACCTAGTGTTAAGACACTCCATTCCGAGCCTCACTTTACACCAAATTTGGCATATTGTGTGTTGAGTGACACGACTCAACGTCGCGCTTAGCCTTTTTACTAGAACGACACAGAATTGAATTATTGCGTATATTTGGCTGAGACCGACGATAACGTAGTGCTACGGCATACCATTCCCTAATTAAGATTATCACACGGCGAAAATGTTTTTTTTCGATATCTTTGCTCTAATGAAACAAAACTGAAAATGGGACGGAAACCGGAGAGTAGAATCACTTATTTTCATGACATACCCTGCTATGCGGGAAAAAGATGCATTTACATTTAACAAATTAAAATAATCCGGGCAATAAAAAACTATAAAACAATAAAAACTTTTAATCAAAAAATTACCAAAAGTATATCCAAACTCGACTCAACTTTAACTCAAGTTAACATAGAAACTAGTTGAAACCAACATTCGGTTCGTCATTTTGACTTAATTACTATTACCAAAGTGGTATAAAGATCGCACGTGCCTTCACCGTTATTGCTTGAACAATTTCATATTGGCTTAAATAATATGTTGGGTTTGTATGGTGTAAGTCAAGAATTGTAGCGATTTATTGATTACCGTAATAATTAAAATATGCGATTAGTCGGGTTAAATTTGTTACATTTAAAATAAATTAACAAAAAATATATATAAAATTTGATATTAAGAAACTAAACAAAAAAATCTAAACAGTACATGGTTTTGTACCATTAGAATTAAATTTACTAAAAGATAACATTAAATAAGACTTACATAGCTGAAATAATTTCGGTTTATAGGGTAACACGATGAGAGAATAGGAAAGCACTGGATTTTCTGAAGTCTGAAGTGGTGTAGTGGCACTATAGTGTAACTGTTAATATGGCAGGTTGTGGTTTTAATCCCCTCTTGAGAAAATTAAATGTTTATATTTCATAAACTAGGGGGCTCCGCCCCCTGCTTGCTTCGCTCGCCAACCCTCGGCGCCACCGGCTTAATGCTTCATTTATTCGCTCTGGTAATAAGGCAAAAGCGCGGCGTTGAGTTCCGCCACTCAACACGCAATACCTCAAATTGGGCGGAAAGTGGGGAACGGAAGTGGAACGGAGTGTCTTAACACTAGGTTCCCAAGTTTCCTCCGCCTACCCTGCCATGAGCGGGATACAGCGCGAAGCTAAAAAAAAATAAAACTAAAAAATAAAAAGTATTTTCAATACAACTCAAATATGTATTTCAATTTAAGATTATTTAAAAAAGACAATAAATTATACTTTACAAGACCGACCTCTTTCAACTTCTTGTACGTATTCTAAATTAACATATCTCTTACGTAAATATGAATTAACACTTTAAAATTAGTATAAATAAAGGCTTTTATTATCTTTATCTTTTAACTCACACCATCCACAAAGTATAAGCGTTCCAAGTTGGGCACAAGTTTCTCACCTCCGCGTTGCAAGCTGTATTGTAATTACTTTAACTACCCAATATGCGCCACTTTAGGCGTTTCATATAATATATCATACCTGCGGGTTGTTAAGGGAATCGAACTTATGATAATTGTTCAAGATTTTAACATTTACTAAGTAACTCATCTTCACGCTGTATCCCGCACATGGCAGGGTAGGCAGAGGGAACTTGGGAACCTAGTGTTAAGACACTCCGTTCCACTTCCGTTCCCCACTTTCCGCCAAATTTGAGGCATTGTGTGTTGAGTGGCGGAACTGAACGCCGCACTTTTCTTTGTACCAGAGCGAAGAAATGAAAATATTAAATATTTAAATTGAAAATATTAAATAGTTCATTTCCTCGAGTGGAGATCGAACCCACAACCTGTCGATTACAGTCACACGCTTGTGCCGCTGCGCCACGGCTTTTGTATGTAAAATTTCAATTTGTGTATGAAGATACATATGATGGTATCGTCTATATTCAATATAGATACTTTCCCCTTTTAAACAACGTTATGGATTTTCAATTCTGTTTTCACAATAAGGCAAAGTATAAGATTATATACTGGCTATAGCTATAAGACTAGCGACCCGCCCGCGGCTTTGATCGCTTGAATCACATTATTTTTTTTACTTATCTCAATATTTATACTTTAAAAACTATTTTTTTTTTCTAAATGTTGCTATAATATAATAGTATATTGAAAGTTGCAATATAAGAGTGGAAATTGCATTTAAATCTGATTAGCCGTTTCTAAGATTAGCACGCACAAATGCACAGACAAATAGATAAAAAAAAATTTGAAAGTCACTATTTTTTGCCCGATTACGTTAATAAACGTCACCTACGGCATATATTTTTCATGTACAGACAATCATCAGTTAGAGACTTATAATAAGTATAAATAATGTTTGCCAAATTTTATTTAGGTCAACGGGAAGTACGCTTTTTTATCCCTATGCAACAAAAATTAGGATGCAACACATCATATTTTTCTATGTTGGAGTCGTAAACAACACACCTATACTGTACGGTTACCCACCAAAGCAAGGCTGTTATTGCGTCGTAGACCACAACTATAATCGTATGGACACTTTTCAAAAGACTTCGCCGACTTAGTCATATGGAAATCATGAGAGCCACTTAACACGCAATGTCTCAAAATTGGTGAAAAATGGGGAATGAAAGTGTCCTAATGGGAACGGAGTGTCTTAACACTAAGTACCCAGGTTCCCTCTGCCCACCCCCTACCATGTCTAGAATGCAGCGTCAAACTGTGAAATAAATGAAAATGAATTTCAAAATGCTGCCCGCTTTGATATACGAGGCAATATAAGAAAGATCAAATCCATATTCACTTGCACCACTTAATTCGAGTATTATAAAACTTAGTCTATTGGAAATCTCAATAAAAATAAGCTGTACTCGTATACGACGTTATAAAATGCATTTAAAATACACATTTATTTGCTTTCGTCTAAGTGAAATAGCCGCGGGACAAATCTAAGAACTCGGCATCAGCCGCTCTGTGTGCTTGTA
>DWMZ01003027.1:0-13299 GCA_018249855.1 Eueides tales michaeli | reverse complement strand
AACGTCAAATAATAAATGTACAATTTAATTTGTATATAATCGTATATATTATAATATCAGAAAAATAGACAGACAAAAATAACCTGTTTGTGTCTTATGGTCATGTAAATAACTATATGCCTTGGTGTTTAGTTAGTTTAGTGCTTAAATAAAGTAATAAGATGTGAATCAAATTCACTCATCGAGAGACCTGATTGTAGGTCGATAGGAAGTTTAACTTATAAAAGTAGACAAACCTGGACCAGACCAAGACTCTAACATATTCATTTTAAATGTATAATTGATCTTTCTATATTTTTTCAATTTTAAGCTTTCAATAACTGATAGATACTTGAAGATATAGTTAGATTATAGTTTAAAAGAATGATTTTTTTATAATAAATAATTTGACAAGACATAAAGTTAATCAACTTTTGTAAATTTATGGTTAAAATTCATTAAAAATTACACTAGATCTCAAAGTAAATGTTTGCAATTAGTCGCGCAGAAGCTACGTCCTCATTAGTGTGACACAGTTATTATCCAAGTGAGTTAAAAATGATATATCACGAACCAAGTTCGTTTTAACATACAGTCTGTGTTACATTATTACTTAATTGTAATATTTTCTGTAGTTTTTCGTTCGTTTTGAGTTGATTGATTGATTCTTTATAACCCTTTAAACCCTTTATGTTCTTTTTTTGCTTTACTTATTGCACGACTCAACTCAATACCGCGTTTTGTTCTACTAACTATTCCAAAAGAGATCGAATCTACAGCAATTGTTTTTATCTTCAGACACATGATGCGTAATTTTACCACAATGGGATTTTTTTAAGGATCCTAAGTATTAATCAAACGAAAGTTTAGAAAAACTATAAGAATGGATTTCCTTTAACTTCAAGTGATGATCAGAAATTTATTTCAGCGATTTTGCGCGACAAACACAAACTTATGATACCTTTAGAATTTGAAAAATTGCTGACGAAAACAAGTAACATATAGGCGCTGAGAGTGGCAGGCACTAAACGTCAAATAATGAATGTACAATTCAATTTGTATATAATCGTATATATTATAACTAGCTGCTGCCCGCGGCTTCACCCGAGTCTTGATTGATTTATTCCACGAAAACCTGAAAACCACCTGAGTTTTAGAGTATAGTCGCATATCAAGACATATCTTTCAATAGTGTTACTACAGTGGTACTTATTGAATGGACTTATATAAATTATAAAGATGTTCAGTCTATTCAATAGATACAATTAAACTGTAGAAGATTGAAAAAGTTTCGATTTTTGTAAATAGTCTCAAATTATAAGTGACATTATTTAAAGATTTAGTTGCTACACGAATTTATGTTATAATATTTTATATACATTTGATAGATTTTGACGCCTCCGAGTCAAAAGTTGTACGCGATAATCTGTGAGATTTGTTTCATTTCAAACCATTTTTTACTGTATAAAACATTAAAATTACCTATCATATTAAAGAACATTAGCTAAGGCTTTTTTATACAATAGTATAAGCGATTACATAAACTTATCAATGTATAACAAGCACCAGTTTCTCTAATATAACGATAACCAATTTTTCATTCTACCATCTCATTATGTTCACTATCACTTCTTTAAGATAATGTTTTATATAACGTAGATAGATTTTTTACAACAGCCAAACTTAAACTAAAACTTAAATGAATATCGTAACATCTACCTTATACCTTGATACACAAGAGAACGACAACAAAATGGTTTTTTCAATTTCAATGTAGCAATTTAATTTACCCATCACAATGAACAACTTTAAATAAGCCGCAATTTTTATAACTTATTGTTATAATTTATATTTAAAAAAAAATATCTGTCAAGCACGTCTTTAATTAATGCTATATTTTATTATTTCTTATAGTTTAGCTGGGCCGTTATAATAATTCATGTGATGTTCCATATCTTCGAATTTAATATTTCAATATTTCAATGCAAAATGCTCTCCACGCTCAATAACTTTTGTTGAGACGAAATCTCAAAATTTCTTATAGTTTAGCTGGACTGTTAAGGTTGTTTATCATATGTTCCAGATCTTGTATTTTAATATGTCATTGTAAAATGCTCATTTCCCTCTACAACTTTTGTTATAAAGGTATTTAATTATTTCTTATAGTTTATCTGGATCCCTGCCGTTCTTCATCAGGTGTGGAAGTATTCGAAATCTAATATAGCTTATGTCCTGCCCAGACCAAATATGTATACAACATAAAAACAGTCATTGAAATTCAGTCAGTTCAGTAGTTCAGAAGATATGCCCGTACAACTAGACAAACAGACAGACAAAAATTCTAAAATTTATTGATTCGTGTTTTAAGCTCCCCTATATTGTTTTTTTCGTAAATAGATTCAATGTATTAACACGAGTTTTTTACTGTTTTATTATAATATAGATAGATAGTTTAAATATAAAACAAACTTATAACAGTACAGCTTATTTCTATTACTGAAAAACTACTGATGTTTTTAATAATATTAAAGTGTTAATCCATACTTTGTATGTAAATAAAAACACTTTTATTAGACAACATATAAAAAAAATTAACGTAGCGGTATTTGTGCCCCTACCGTCCAAACCGTCCAAGCGCTTGCTAGCTGAACTGCTGTGTGCTAAAATGTCAGAACGCTTTGACAGTTTTCAAAAAGCGTGGTTTTTAACTTCGCTACGCTTAAATTTTTATACGTTTTCTAAAATAAGTACTGATGGTACATCATTATTTTATACACTGTCATCATTGTTCCTACTGATGGCTACTGTTATATTTTATATATGTTTGAATACTAAATGATTATTAGATGGTTCTACTTACCTTACCATCTAAATAAACAGCTGTGAAACTTGGTTCTATGTTCTACATTCAACTTTAATAAATTTCTTTTGTGAAGGCAGAAATGAAGCTTTATTTTATGCGCTATTCTGGAACCTTTCTATTTTCATGAAAGAGTTTTTTAAATTATCTTCCTAAATTAAAGTCTATTGTTAGCCATCAAGGTAAAAAATTACGCCTTAAAAACGGAAACGAAATAACAGGCAACGACTAGTCCTTGTATATACGAGTAGTGATAACGTATCTACTAATAAAGTGTAAAGTTTTTGCGGCAACATTAAAGTACTCGTAGGTACCTTTCTCTTGTGAGAACAAAGTTAGTTTTCGTTAATATATTTCATTAATTAACGAAAGAGGCGGACTAGTGAAACGAGTGTAACATAAAATCCACTACTTTGACATCTTAATTGTGAGAATATAAAAAATTCTCAACAAGTAATAACTAAACATTCGTAAATTAAGTTAATAATTATATTTGCTATTATAAAATAGCTATAATTTGTGATGTAATCACTAGGTACCTCAACTTTATAAGATAATTTGTGGTGTTATAGTACCTATATAAAAATAATCTCATTCATTTTAATATTACAGCAATATATAACGATCGATCTTTTGACTATACAGCGGTTCATTACGGTTATTTATAGAATTCATCATGCGTTGAAATGTAAAATGAATTCGTTTAAAATGAAAATAAAAGTACTTTATAATGAAGTAGATATATAATACTTATTTAATTAATAGACAAGTGAATATAAAGGCATTAAACGTTAAATTTGTCTAAAATTAACTACAAAACCATTAATCTTTATGTTTTTATAAAATAATAATAAATAAGTGGTTCAGTGACATTATTGCCAGTTTAATTTCCTTTTCACATTTTTTTATGAAAGTCAATGAAAATATATTGTATACTTATAGTACATATTGTGTGACCGTCATCAAAACATGGTTGACGTTTCTGTCATAAAGATAAAGGTACTCGATAAAAGTGTTTGCCGTTTACAATAACTTTTCTAAATAAGCGTAATAACCGTTTAGAAGATGTGCGGTTCGATTCCGGCGATGAATAACAAATGTAAATGTATGTAAATTTATTTCTAGTCCGGCTGATAGGCATGTAAATATTCAGTTCTCTTTCCGCTTTCCCCCGTCGTGTCAAATTGATACTCAATCAAAATTCAGAAAGGAAAAAGCAAAGTGCATAGTTTCAAATTTTCGCTTTGTATTTCTTTTATTATTACAGTAATTGAGCTCTTTAATTTAATACCCTTATAATAGTCTTTAAAGGAAAACACTCTATTAACAATGGTTTCGAACATCCAAACATAACATTTAATATTTTTAACTTCACCTATATAAGAAAACTTAGACTATTAAGACGAATTTAACAATATTTCAATTATCTATGTCGATCCGTTTAGCGGTTCTAGAGTGTTATGTATACATACATACATAAAGGCACGAAAATAAAGTTTCGTTTGTAATCGGAAAAATACAATAATACATTAACAGAGATAATACACATTAAGAAATTTATAAGAGTAATTTATTTATAAAAAAATGTTAAATTTTGGCATATAAACGTGGCATATTTGTACGTTACATAAATAGTTAAGTTACACAAAAAATATATAAACGAATAATTTTCTTTCAAATGGCTCTTAAAACCTCAAAATATGAATCATATATGTCCGCTGAGGCTGAATTTAGAAGGAAGAGGTAACATTGTCGATTAAAAAGGGTTCAAATTTTAAGTACTTTAAAAGTTTTTCAAAGTCAAATTCTTGCATGTACCATAACAATAACAATAGTATCAATGTGTAGAATTGTTTTTCTATATTTGAGTGTTTTTTTTTTCATTATACGTAGAAATCATAAGATTTAAACGGGTGCAAAGGTGTAGGTAAGTATATATGTATATAACAAGACATCTACATCTTTGCACCCAACTGAGTAAATTGGAAAACAAAAATATTGCATTGAAATGAAAATACCTATATAGGTATTCATAAATCTGTATACTTTGAATATATTATAAAAATATTTATTATGAAAACTTATATTATGAAAATGTATATTATAAAAATATATATTTAATTATATTATTTATTAATTTATACTACACAACTACTATATCTTTCATTGAATTTTATATTTACAGAGTATCTTATCTTTTAAAGTAAGTCGTTAACTAAGATTCTAAATAACGTGAATAAAAGGTAATGCAGTAAGGAATGGAGTGCGTGATATCATGTAAACTTTTGGGTGAGACAAACCTGAGAGCTTCTTGTTACGGCGACTTGAGGACATTTTACGATACTTTAGAAATAATTCTTATTTCTTTGAATTCTTAGCGCGAATACTAATGTCATAGTTTTGAGACATTGTTTTATTTTTATATTATAATAATAAAAATGGAGTGTCACGAAAATGAACCTTACGGTTATAACATTTAACATAATACACGGGAATATTTAACCAAAACTATTTACCACTCACACATTAATATTATATATGGTTTTTTATTGTAACTCTAAATTATAATAAGTGAATACGCGAAGCCTCGCGAAAATCAGTAGGAAATGTTTTACATTACATAGGTAAACCTTTCTTTGCTGCTAAGGTTACGTTAAGTTACGTTTTTCATTTTTACCGTAAATGAGATCATATGTACCGTGCTTGGACATTTTACGATACTTTAGAAAATAATTCTTATTTCTTTGAATTCTTAGCGTGAATACTAATATCATAGTTTTGAGACATTGTTTTATTTTTATATTATAATAATAAAAATGGAGTGTCACGAAAATGAACCTTACGGTTATAACATTTAACATAATACACGGGAATATTTAACCAAAACTATTTACCACTCACACATTAATATTATATATGGTTTTTTATTGTAACTCTAAATTATAATAAGTGAATATGCGAAGCCTCGCGGAAATCAGTAGGAAATGTTTTACATTACATAGGTAAACCTTTCTTTGCTGCTAAAGTTACGTAAAGTTACGTTTTTCATTTTTCCCGTAAATGAGATCATATGTACCGCACTTGAAATTCTGGAGACTAAAATAATTTAATGTATGGATATTCCCATTTCTATGTAATAAGGAAGTTGATAGACTTATTATGTACTACTGACCCGCCCACGGCTACGCCCGCTTGAATTAAACTATTTTAATCACTAATCCTAAATGCTTTTTTGCTCTAATAACATTGTCACTTTTAAGACAATATCTATATAGAAAATAAAAATTTCAACTAAATAAATTTAAAAAAATAATAACTTTATCAAAAAAATATTTTAAATCTAGGTTATTATTTCGTAAATAATTCTTTTTTTATATGATAACCATAAATTAAAACTTGGATAGTTTTGTACATTATTTAAACATGTACAATTATTTAGTAAAATACATTATTTAAGTCTATAACGTAAGTGGCCTCTACTTACGTTATAGACTTTTTCGTGGCGCAGAGGCACAAGCGTACGATTGTAGATTGTGACTTCAATCCTAGCTCAAAGAATTGAAATATTTAATATTTTCGATCTGTGACATCAGAATTTACAGTTACGGTTTGGCCTCGCTCAATTTAGAAGAAATGGGGTCCGATGATTCCTTCAGCCGACATGGCTGGCCAAACTGTCACTTTAAGCGAATGCAATGGTCCTTAATGTTTTAATTTGGGATTTTCTGAGGCCCAATACAGACAATTTTGCTTATCCACATATCCCCTTAAATGAAAATGATCTTCATCCGCGAAGAAAATATTGTTCAAGCTTCGATAAACGCTGTTACATTCTTTCGGCAAAAGCACAACGAAGATGGTGGTCATTTAGTTTCAATTCCTGGACTAATTGAAGCTTATACAGGTAAAATTTAAGATCTTTTTGTAGCCTTTACATAGAACGCAAGCTGCTCACCGGTAATATGCGAATATATGGCAGGCTCATCCCATACGGTTAAGGCAGCAATTTTGCTTTGTCACAATTTCGTGTAACAGAACATATTAGTGTTTCTGTTCTGTCCAAATTAATTGGGATTTTAAACTTTACGTGTGCCGTCTTTCCACCAGGAAGTAATGTGGTAGCTATACCTGACAATGCCACTGCAAGAGCAATCTTTTTTTATTGTTCCAATTCCTAAAATTGCCCTTGGCAGATAGGATTTTCCACCTTCTGGAGCATTTAGGAAAAACAGCTTTCCTTCGTTACTTAAGCAGCTTCGGACCTACTAAATATTTGTCTTTGTTCCTTTATAAATTTGGATGCGCCTTCATTAACTATAGTAGTCAACTCGTTAAGATAGTGCTAGTAGCTGAATACGTAGACCGTCGTCAGTAAGCAACAAAGGAGACTATTATTGCTCCTTTATCTGTTGGACTGATATTGCCTTTCGCCTAGAAGTAGCTAAAAATATTCTGATAAAAATGTTTCGTACATTTTACTCAATCTTGAAGGATTCAGATTGCGAAAAATACTAACAGTATAGCAATTAACTTTCGTAAACTACGGGGACTGCTACTGACGCAAGATTCCTCAAGACTGTGGCGCCAATGGGTATCGTCTTCAAGAAGCCAAAGTATCCTCCAAGTTACTTAAAACGAAGGATGCTCTACACCATCAATCACTGGGGGTTGGCGAGCGAAGCGAGCAGGGGGCAGAACTCCCTAGTTATAATTTAGGTTGTTTATGGGATGTTCCATATCGTCTATCTTAATACATCAATGCAAAATGCTCATCTCCCTCTACAACTTTTTTATGGACGTATTTAATTATTTCTTGTAGCTTATCTGAACTGTTGTTGTTTTCCTTGTCAATAGTTCCATGAGGGTTCTTATTTGTTAAAGGAGCGTGTCGATTTTCTCACTTTATTTTATGAGGAGTAGTTCTACTTTGGTAAGCTGTTGATCATTTGTGCCATTCTCATTAGTACTTTGAGTTTTTTGGGATTTAAGTGAATTATAACCTCGTCCCGCTACCGCATCTGAGTATAGGGCAGTTGCTTTGTTGGGAATATTTTCGGTTGGGGATACTCTAGTATCATCAATTTTGGCAGATTCATAAATTGGTCTCTGTCTTTCATTGGCATTAGAAACTGTTTAAGGCCTTAAGCGTGATTTATTGGGTTTTCTTTCCAGGATCTCTCTGTAGACTTGACAGCCTTTGTAGTTAGCAGGATGATCTTAAAAACATGAAGCGCATTTGGCCGGCGTACTTCGGTCTTTTTGGGACAGTCAGCAGTCTTGTGCCCTTCAGCACACTTCACACACCGGAAAGGTCGCATGCAGTGGTTTTTCGAATGGCCATATTGTTGGCAGCGTTGGCATTGAACTATCGTTGTTGCTTTGCGTGGGTCTTCAATTATAACTCGTTGATGGTATATGTATTGGTTTTAAACAACCACACGACAGCAATTAGTGTCTTTTCTGAATGCAGTACGGCACTCCGAGTTTTCTATTCCATATAGGATAAGAGGTGGTGGCTTGCTTGGCGCTTTCGGCTTTGCAGGAGGGTCATCAGCATGATCAATGGGAAGACTAGAGAAATTGTTGCTACAAAGAGTACATTCAGGTGAGAGTGGATCATCACAGACTTTACGTTTTTTATTTAGTGGGACCCGCTGCCAAGGTGGTGGTTGTACTTGGCTCGGCATTGGAGAATCTACTTGTCAATTGGGCTAGGCCCGGTATGATTCCGAGTCAATTGTATTTTTGTTGTCATCTGCAGTAGATAGCGAAGGTAGTGATGATGATTTAGGACTATTTACAAAGAAGCTTCTAGGAAAGACTTGTTGAGTGTAAGCCTTGCGGCTGATTTCTTGTTGCTACGCTGCTTTCTTTCCAGTAACATTCACTGATGTTGACACCTGGTTACTCACATCAATATAGTCATCGGTAGTATATTTCACACCATGAGGCCCGGATACCTTATGGCGCCGGGGGTAAGCCAAATCACGCATATCTTTTTCCATTATTCAAAAAAAAGGGGGGTTGAGCTAAGTAGCTGCAGTACTTGCCCAAGGCAATGTACACAGACTTTTAGGGGGGATTTAATCCCTCTCGGCTTCTGTTAGCCGCCATAGTGTTCTATGGGATCAGGTTATTCAGTGTCCGCCGCCTGAGACTTGGCGTTGTTGCTCGTTTGGCACCACCCAGGGGGCACGTGTAGGGTGGATCTTGATAAAGAGAGAAGATGGTAAGTCCTACGGACGTGAGCAACCTCACCCCCTAAAAATAAAAAAATATTAATTTATAACTGCATATTATCATTACTAGAAATTATATTATTTGCGCCATTAAAGTCTTCAATAAATAAACAAATACAATTTTAATGTTTTATTTTGTGTACAATCAAGCGCATATACTAAACATATCGCAAGATTATTTTATTTCCATGTAGGTATATGATTTCAATTTCTAACTTTTACTTTTTTCATATTCAAACTGTATCGCGGCGGAGCAAAATTTGCAAACCTAGTGTTAAGACATTCCGCCGCGCCTTGCCTCATTACCGGAGCAAAGAAATGAATTTAAATATTTCATTTGAAAGTATTAAATATTTCATTCAATAGTAAAACTATTCAATAGTTTAAAAATGAATGTTTTTTGCATTACATTTATAAAAACATTTCATCAACTTTCGTTTGGTATTTACATAGATCCAAAGTGATATCAAATTTTAATTAAACACCATTGCAATTTCTGTAATGAAAATTCATAAAAGTGAAAAATATATAAACCTAAAATTTAATAAAGTTATAAAAATATGAAAACGTTGAAAAGAAGGGAGCTTTTAAATACCTGACAAAAAGTTCTTACCACAAATGTAATTACACAAAGCAAATATGGCCGTCCACCAAGTAATTTCATTTAAATTAACGGATAGTTTGTGGTCGGACTTAAACAAATAGTATTTTCACATGTTTTTACTATTGCATTTTACTGACCGAGTAGTTTTAAATATTTATTTAAGTATTCATTCGTCCATATTGTATTAGCAATTCATTTAGTAGGTATTACCTGCATAAATTTTTTATGCCAATAGTTACACGAGGAGGTACAGTGATTTCAAATTATTCATTTTAAATCCAATCACATAGCCATTAAAATGCTCATGCATGTTCAAAAATATTTTATACCATATTCCGTTATTACCGAACTGCATATATAATTTTCAATCTATATAGCTTAACATATAAAACAATTTAAGGATCTATCTGTGATATCAAAAGAGCTGTATTTTCACAGTACTAAAGCAAAAAAAACAACTATAAATTTTAGTCTGTCTGTCTTTCTTCCAACTTCAGGCTAACCTTCGGAAGAGCTGAACTTACTTTTAGACAAAGTTGTGGAGCAGCATATAGGTTACATCTTAATAAATAATCCCGCACGGCGGAAATTTATACAAGAAAACTAGCACGTACTGTGCGTACATATTTTTATTGACAGTTGCAAGGAACTACATATTTTCCTATTATATGTGCTAATTTTTGCAATCAAATTAAAATAAATTTTCAATAGAATTAAATTTTATTTCAGTAAGTTCATGACAATATATACGAGTATGTCTAAACAATTAAAAAACAATATATGTTTATTTTTCGAGTCAGACTCGCCTGAGGGTAGCTTTTTATATCAGTTTGAAGTTCATATTTTATATTTTGTAACTATGAAAATAGAGTAAATGTTTTGCCCTTTTCACACTCCACTTAACCAAAGTCATTGTCAGTGTGATTGTATGCACCGCTGTTACACATTGCAAATAGTGAAAACTAATGAAACTTCAGTATGTATATTGGACTATAGAAAATTTATTTAGTTACTTATAAAACATATATTTAATATATAACAGATTTAGAGGCCTGTCGTGAAGAAGAACACAAACGTGCTATTGCAGGCGCCATAGGTTGTAGGTTAAACCCAAAGTCTTAACGGTCTTCACGGTCAGTCAGGCACAAAAGACCAGTATCATATTGGTGTCAAAGTAGTATATATTACGAAACATTTTCACGACATAAATGGAATGCCTAATTAGATAGTGGGTTCCCTTCCATTTAGAATCCATTCTCAATTTGTCACTTTAATTAATGCAATTTATTTAACAAGCCGCATCACATAAGACGCGGTGGTTTCAAAGTGACTAAGTGGCTGAATAAGTCAATTTTCTTTGAAGACCTATTTAATTAAAAATGGAACTATTATAGCTCAGATGACAGTGTAAAAATTTGCGTTATGTTACATTGTATTTCTAATATTCTTCAGAAATAAAAATAGAATTACCATATAACAATATTTTACAAGGTGTTTAACTATTTATTAGCGTGCCTAATTATAGATAGATTTAAATTATACCAAATTTAATTAATAAAATCTTTGAATGGAACATGCATTGACATGAAAAATAACTGTTTTCTAACCCATATAGATATCGTTTGTAGTTATCTAAAATAAACAATATTTTTCAAAGTTTTATAGCTAAAACTAGACGGTCAAAATATTTTTATGTTTAGGAATAAATTATAAAATATAAAAAATATATTAAATTATAAACAACAATTTCATTTCCAAAGGGTTCCATTTTTATGAATAGATGAAGATGGCTATTGCCATGTTAATGACAGGACTTTTCATAATCCGGCCATAATCAAAGAACCAAACCAAACCATAATCCGTACAGACTAAAATACGATCCATAGCTTGTGTAAAATAAAATACCAGGAAACGTACAAGAAAATATCTCTATCTTATTAAATAAATGTTCACGGGAAGTAAAATTCTTACATTAAAATTTATTTATGGATGTGGACGAGACGTAATACGATTTAAGAAAATGTAAGTGTCTCACCGTGTTTGCTACGGAAACGAAAAACAAATTAGTACAACAGAATTTACAAATACTCCATTTATCATACTTATTGCTATTGTATTTTGCAGAAAAAGGAGTTATTATTATCTTCTTTTAAATATAAACTATTTACGTGTAATAAATAGAATAGGGCGAATATCATTTGAGGCAATCGTGATGCAGGAGCAAAAGGAAAGGAAACACGCGACTGTACGTGACTGTGCGACAGGTTGTGGGTTCGATTTCCACTTGAGAAAATGAAACATTTAATAATTTTCTCGTTCAGATGGCGAAGCAAAGTGACGCCTGTCAATAGGCAAGATCATAAATTCGGGGTTAGTTATAACAGAAGTGTTTTAATGAGGAACATAGTGTATTAACGCTAGGTTCCTAAGTTCCCCTTGTTTGTCCTTCTATTTATGAAATACAGTGTGTAGCTAAGAAAAAATATTATTCAACATTAAATATATTTTTTACTATTGCAGCGTAATATGCCTATTCTTGTGTGGTATATCATCGGCTTACAGTGTAAATCTGCTCAAAGCCTACTGTAGATAAGTATACTTGATAATAAGTATACTTATCTACAGTAGGCTTTGAACCTACAGACAAAAAACGTTTTTAAAAACGATATTGACATTATCTGAAAATTCATAGCATGTCCAAATTGATAAGTATTATCTACTGTATGAAATAAAATAAACACCAGTTTTATATGTTTTAAAACATAACTTACATAAATACTGTTACAATGTACATACCGAGTACAAAAACGGATTTAAAAAGATATGAAAAATAATTATAATTAAGATATTTTTATTGTACTTGTCGATAATTTTGTTTAAAACTCCCATATCCTATTAATTTATTTTTTTTTAATTTTATTAAAATTATTATTATGTTATTAAACATAAAATTTGAGAAGTTGACCTGAGGTTCCGCAGAACGCAAATTTAATTTTTCAAAGACAATCGTGACCTACAGTCTATACTAAAATCAGCACTGTGGCTAAAACAAAGCGTTAGCAGTCGAAGTATTGGGTCGACAGGGTGCGCCCCATTTATCTAAGTCACCCGCCAGGTAAGCTATTAATAACTGTAGCAAGAGACAAATCGGGATTGCTGTAGAACTCTGTTATATAGCTTTTAAACAAATGTTTTATGTATGTTATCCACGCTACGTGATGTACGGATTCTGTTTTATTTATATTAATTTTATCTCGTGCTTCGGATATTTTTTGGTGATCTATGGGGTATATCTGTTAAGTTACTGAGCTCTATTATAACACACATTGCACCTCACTTATCATCGATATTTAATAAATGTGTTGACAAAGGCATTTTTCCCGACCTTATGAAAAACAGTAAAATAGTACCATTATATAAAAACGGAGAAAATAGTGATCCTAGCAATTATAGACCTGTATCTGTATTGCCATCGCTGAGTAAAATTTTAGAAAAAATAATTTTTAATCAATTATTAGTCTATTTGAATAAGCATAGTATTTTAAATAATGCACAGTATGGTTTTACTAGATGCAGATCTACAACAGATGCGGGAGTGGCACTCCTTAATTACATCT